>JBAMJR010000822.1:32500-40000 GCA_038501785.1 Myoxocephalus aenaeus
ACCCAGGGGTGGGGGCTTAAGAGTGGGTCCACGGGGTCGGAGGGTGAGCCGGGTCACTGGGGGAGCTCCGGAGGTAGGGTCTGGTCCAAGGGGGGGGTCACTTAGCATCCAGGCTATGCCGGGTTTGAGTGCTCCAAAGTGGGGTGTGGTGAGTGCAGTGTGTGCCTGGGACTCAGAGCAGGGACTCTGAGTGAGTGTTTCCCCACAGAATGGTGATGTCCTCCAGGTGAGAAAGTGCCCTCCCTCCCTCCCTCCAGAGTCAGCTCTGGTGGGAGGGAGGGAGGGCTTTTTTTTTGTTCTCTGCCCCGGAAAGATGCAGGTGATCGGCTGTGTGTGTGTGTGTGCCCTCCCTCTCTTCCTCCAGAGTCAGCTCTGGTGGGAGTGAGGGAGGGCTTTTTTTTTGTTTATCAGTATTAAAGTGTTCAATATGTGGGTTGGCATGTTCAATGAGACCCTCTGTGGTCCTCAGTGAGCTCCATGGTGAAGAGTGGTAGTGTGAATCGGTATTAAAGTGTTCAATGTGGGGGTTGACATGTCTAATGAGACCCTCTGTGGTCCTCAGTGAGCTCCATGGTGTAGAGGACCAGTGTGCATCCCTAATAAAGTGTTCAATATGTGGGTTGGCATGTCTAATGAGACCCTCTGTGGTCCTCAGTGAGCTCCATGGTGTAGATGACCAGTGTGCATCCCTAATAAAGTGTTCAATATGTGGGTTGGCATGTCTAATGAGACCCTCTGTGGTCCTCAGTGAGCTCCATGCTGAAGATGACCAGTGTGCATCCCTAATAAAGTGTTCAATATGTGGGTTGAGATGTCTAATGAGACCCTCTGTGGTCCTCAGTGAGCTCCATGGTGTAGATGACCAGTGTGCATCCCTAATAAAGTGTTCAATATGTGGGTTGAGATGTCTAATGATACCCTCTGTGGTCCTCCATGGTGAAGAGGACCAGTGTGCATCCCTAATAAAGTGTTCAATATGTGGGTTGGCATGTCTAATGAGACCCTCTGTGGTCCTCAGTGAGCTCCATGGCTCTCAGGGGTTAATATTTCAAACATCACTAATCCGATATTAATGCTCTATTTGTGCCTTGGCACTTTAAACATGTACCCATGGGTCTTGTGGTGCATTTTGCCATCTCTAGACCGACTTTGCGGCCTTCAAACGCGGCCTCTGAAGTCTGAATGGAATCCAAGTTGCAGTCAGTCGAATTGAATTCATAGCCTGGTAGAGGGCTCCATCTTGTGGCGAAATCCGGGCATTACAAATTGAGCTTTTAATGCACTGACCTCTGCAAACCTGACCCGCCGACTGCGCTCTACAGCGGCCGCCGAGCAGGCTGTGGAGCACCTAGAAGCCTGCGGGTTGGCTTCCCGTCTTCAGGGGAAGCTCTTCTTTCCAACGCCGTTTTCCGCGAGAAGATTGGATAAGGATAAGGCACTTTCCAGGGTTGAAATGTGGCTCCCGGCCTTCTACTCCAATGCAGGCTTCGACTCCGGAGCACTAAAACGGCTGTGGAGCAGGCTCTGGAGCACCTAGAGGCCCGCGGGTTGGCTTGCATTTTTCAGGGGAACCTCCTCTTTCCAACGCCGTTTTCCGCGAGAAGATTGGAGCATGGTAAGGCACTTTCCAGGGTTGAAATGTGGCGCAAGCTGTGCTTGGAGCTCCCTCCTGTGGCGACGTCCGGTACTGCATGCGGATTCACTAAAACGGTCCTAAATCAGGCTGTGGACCACCTAGAAGCCCCGGGTTTGGCTTCCCGTGTTCAGGGGAAGCTCCTCTTCAATTCGGCATGGTCCCCGTGGTTCCAGGCCGGCTAACAGCGAAAGGTCAAAGGTCAGATGGCCTCCAAAGCCCTGAGCTCCCCAGCTAGAGGGAGTGTCTTCTGGGTCTGTCTGAGTGAGTGTGAGACCCCCCCACGAGACCCAGACCAGTACCCGGACTTGGTGGTCCTGGTCTGGGTCTGTGTGAGTGACTGAGACCCCCCCATGAGACCCAGACCAGTACCCAGACTTGGTGGTCCTTCTCTGGGTACCCCAGAGGGACTGAGACCCCCCATGAGACCAAGACCAGTACCCAGACTTGGTGGTCCTTCTCTGGGTACCCCAGAGTGACTGAGACCCCCCCATGAGACCAAGACCAGTACCCAGGCTTGGTGGTCCTTCTCTGGGTACCCCAGAGGGACTGAGACCCCCCCACAAGACCAAGACCAGTACCCAGGCTTGGTGGTCCTTCTCTGGGTACCCCAGAGGGACTGAGACCCCCCATGAGACCAAGACCAGTACCCAGACTTGGTGGTCCTTCTCTGGGTACGCCAGAGTGACTGAGGCCCCCCCATGAGACCAAGACCAGTACCCAGGCTTGGTGGTCCTTCTCTGGGTACCCCAGAGGGACTGAGACCCCCCCACAAGACCAAGACCAGTACCCAGGCTTGGTGGTCCTGGTCTGGGCACCTCTGAGTGACTGAGACCCCCCCACAAGACCAAGACCAGTACCCAGGCTTGGTGGTCCTGGTCTGGGTACCCCAGAGTGACTGAGACCCCCCCCATGAGACCAAGACCAGTACCCAGACTTAGTAGACCTGGTCTGGGTACCAGAGAGGGACTGAGACCCCCCCCATGAGACCCAGACCTTTACCCAGACTTAGTAGACCTGGTCTGGGTACCAGAGAGGGACTGAGACCCCCCCATGAGACCCAGACCTTTACCCAGACTTAGTAGACCTGGTCTGGGTACCAGAGAGGGACTGAGACCCCCCATGAGACCAAGACCAGTACCCAGGCTTTGGTGGTCCTAGTCTGGGTCTGTGTGAGTGACTGAGACCCCCCATGAGACCAAGACCAGTACCCAGACTTAGTAGACCTGGTCTGGGTACCATAGAGGGACTGAGACCCCCCCATGAGACCAAGACCAGTACCCAGGCTTTGGTGGTCCTAGTCTGGGTCTGTGTGAGTGACTGAGACCCCCTTCAGGACCAAGGCCAGTACCCAGGCTTGGTGGTCCTGGTCTGGGTACCCCAGAGTGACTGAGACCCCCCCACAAGACCAAGACCAGTACCCAGACTTAGTAGACCTGGTCTGGGTACCCCAGAGAGACTGAGACCCCCCCCATGAGACCCAGACCAGTACCCAGACTTGGTGGTCCTTCTCTGGGTACCCCAGAGTGACTGAGACCCCCCATGAGACCAAGACCAGTACCCAGACTTGGTGGTCCTTCTCTGGGTACCCCAGAGGGACTGAGACCCCCCCATGAGACCCAGACCAGTACCCAGACTTGGTGGTCCTTCTCTGGGTACCCCAGAGGGACTGAGACCCCCCCATGAGACCCAGACCAGTACCCAGGCTTGGTGGTCCTGGTCTGGGTACCAGAGAGGGACTGAGACCCCCCAAGAGACCAATACCAGTACCCAGGCTTGGTGGTCCTGGTCTGGGTACCCCAGAGGGACTGAGACCCCCCCATGAGACCCAGACCAGTACCCAGACTTAGTAGACCTGGTCTGGGTACCAGAGAGTGACTGAGACCCCCCCATGAGACCAAGACCAGTACCCAGACTTAGTAGACCTGGTCTGGGTACCAGAGAGGGACTGAGACCCCCCATGAGACCAAGACCAGTACCCAGACTTGGTGGTCCTTCTCTGGGTACCCCAGAGGGACTGAGACCCCCCCATGAGACCCAGACCAGTACCCAGACTTGGTGGTCCTTCTCTGGGTACCCCAGAGGGACTGAGACCCCCCCATGAGACCCAGACCAGTACCCAGGCTTGGTGGTCCTGGTCTGGGTACCTCTGAGTGACTGAGACCCCCCCCACAAGACCAAGACCAGTACCCAGGCTTGGTGGTCCTTCTCTGGGTCTGTGTGAGTGACTGAGACCCCCTTCAGGACCAAGGCCAGTACCCAGGCTTGGTGGTCCTGGTCTGGGTACCCCAGAGGGACTGAGACCCCCCCATGAGACCCAGACCAGTACCCAGACTTAGTAGACCTGGTCTGGGTACCATAGAGGGACTGAGACCCCCCCCATGAGACCAAGACCAGTACCCAGACTTAGTAGACCTGGTCTGGGTACCCCAGAGGGACTGAGACCCCCCCAAGAGACCAAGACCAGTACCCAGACTTAGTAGACCTGGTCTGGGTACCAGAGAGGGACTGAGACCCCCCCACAAGACCAAGACCAGTACCCAGACTTGGTGGTCCTTCTCTGGGTCTGTGTGAGTGACTGAGACCCCCTTCAGGACCAAGGCCAGTACCCAGACTTAGTAGACCTGGTCTGGGTACCCCAGAGGGACTGAGACCCCCCCATGAGACCCAGACCAGTACCCAGACTTAGTAGACCTGGTCTGGGTACCAGAGAGGGACTGAGACCCCCCATGAGACCAAGACCAGTACCCAGACTTGGTGGTCCTTCTCTGGGTACCCCAGAGGGACTGAGACCCCCCCATGAGACCCAGACCAGTACCCAGACTTGGTGGTCCTTCTCTGGGTACCCCAGAGGGACTGAGGACCCCCCCATGAGACCCAGACCAGTACCCAGGCTTGGTGGTCCTGGTCTGGGTACCTCTGAGTGACTGAGACCCCCCCACAAGACCAAGACCAGTTACCCAGGCTTGGTGGTCCTTCTCTGGGTCTGTGTGAGTGACTGAGACCCCCTTCAGGACCAAGGCCAGTACCCAGGCTTGGTGGTCCTGGTCTGGGTACCCCAGAGGGACTGAGACCCCCCCCATGAGACCCAGACCAGTACCCAGACTTAGTAGACCTGGTCTGGGTACCATAGAGGGACTGAGACCCCCCCCCATGAGACCAAGACCAGTACCCAGACTTAGTAGACCTGGTCTGGGTACCCCAGAGGGACTGAGACCCCCCCAAGAGACCAAGACCAGTACCCAGACTTAGTAGACCTGGTCTGGGTACCAGAGAGGGACTGAGACCCCCCCACAAGACCAAGACCAGTACCCAGACTTGGTGGTCCTTCTCTGGGTCTGTGTGAGTGACTGAGACCCCCTTCAGGACCAAGGCCAGTACCCAGACTTAGTAGACCTGGTCTGGGTACCCCAGAGGGACTGAGACCCCCCCATGAGACCCAGACCAGTACCCAGACTTAGTAGACCTGGTCTGGGTACCATAGAGGGACTGAGACCCCCCCATGAGACCAAGACCAGTACCCAGACTTAGTAGACCTGGTCTGGGTACCCCAGAGGGACTGAGACCCCCCCACAAGACCAAGACCAGTACCCAGGCTTGGTGGTCCTGGTCTGGGTACCCCAGAGTGACTGAGACCCCTTCACGAGACCAAGACCAGTACCCAGGCTTGGTGGTCCTGGTCTGGGTCTGTGTGAGTGACTGAGACCCCCCATGAGACCAAGACCGAGTACCCAGGCTTAGTAGACCTGGTCTGGGTACCAGAGAGGGACTGAGACCCCCCTACAGGACCCAGACCTTTACCCGGACTTAGTAGACCTGGTCTGGGTACCAGAGAGGGACTGAGACCCCCCTACAGGACCAAGACCTTTACCCGGACTTAGTAGACCTGGTCTGGGTACCAGAGAGGGACTGAGACCCCCCCATGAGACCAAGACCAGTACCCAGACTTAGTAGACCTGGTCTGGGTACCCCAGAGTGACTGAGACCCCCCTACAGGACCAAGACCTTTTACCAGGACTTAGTAGACCTGGTCTGGGTACCACAGAGGGACTGGGACCCCCCTACAGGACCCAGACCTTTACCCGGACTTAGTAGACCTGGTCTGGGTACCAGAGAGGGACTGAGACCCCCCTACAGGACCAAGACCTTTACCCGGACTTAGTAGACCTGGTCTGGGTACCAGAGAGGGACTGAGACCCCCCCATGAGACCAAGACCAGTACCCAGACTTAGTAGACCTGGTCTGGGTACCCCAGAGTGACTGAGACCCCCCTAAAGGACCAAGACCTTTACCAGGACTTAGTAGACCTGGTCTGGGTACCACAGAGGGACTGGGACCCCCCTACAGGACCCAGACCTTACCCGGACTTAGTAGACCTGGTCTGGGTACCAGAGAGGGACTGAGACCCCCCATGAGACCAAGACCAGTACCCAAACTTAGTAGACCTGGTCTGGGTACCCCGGAGTGACTGAGACCCCCCCATGAGACCAAGACCAGTACCCAGACTTAGTAGACCTGGTCTGGGTACCATAGAGGGACTGATACCCCCCCATGAGACCAAGACCAGTACCCAGACTTAGTAGACCTGGTCTGGGTACCATAGAGGGACTGAGACCCCCCCATGAGACCAAGACCAGTACCCCAGACTTAGTAGACCTGGTCTGGGTACCCCAGAGTGACTGAGACCCCCCCATGAGACCAAGACCAGTACCCGGACTTAGTAGACCTGGTCTGGGTACCAGAGAGGGACTGAGACCCCCCTACAGGACCAAGACCTTTACCCGGACTTAGTAGACCTGGTCTGGGTACCAGAGAGGGACTGAGACCCCCCTACAGGACCAAGACCTTTACCCGGACTTAGTAGACCTGGTCTGGGTACCACAGAGGGACTGGGACCCCCCCTACAGGACCCCAGACCTTTACCCGGACTTAGTAGACCTGGTCTGGGTACCAGAGAGGGACTGAGACCCCCCTACAGGACCAAGACCTTTACCCGGACTTAGTAGACCTGGTCTGGGTACCACAGAGGGACTGGGACCCCCCTACAGGACCCAGACCAGTACCCGGACTTAGTAGACCTGGTCTGGGTCTAGCTGAGAGACTCAGACCCCACTACAGGACCAAGACCTTTAGCCGGACTTAGTAGACCTGGTCTGGGTCTAGCTGAGTGACTCAGACCCCCCTACAGGACCAAGACCTTTAGCCGGACTTAGTAGACCTGGTCTGGGTACCCCAGAGGGACCTGGACCCCCTAGAGGACCAAGGCCAGCAGCCAGACCTCCTCTCACTCGCTGCTCAGCCCCCCACCTTTTTTTTCGCCATAGTTTCGAGGAAATCCCCCCTCCCTCAGGAAGAAAAAACTTTAACTTTTTTCAAAATGGAAAAAGTGATGAAAATCAGACAGAGTCCACTATTCTAGAGTACCAGGGCTCCGAGATAGTTAGAGAACCAGGGGTCCGAGATCTAGATAACCAGGGGCACGAGAGTTAGAGAACCAGGGGCGCCAGAGTTCTAGAGAACCAGGGGCACGAGAGTTAGAGAACCAGGGGCGCGAGAGTTAGAGAACCAGGGGCGCGAGAGTCCTAGATAACCAGGGGCGCGAGAGTCAGATAACCAGGGCGCGAGAGTTAGAGAACCAGGGGCACGAGAATCCTAGATAACCAGGGGCGCGAGAGTCCTAGAGAACCAGGGGCGCGAGATTCGGAGCACCAGGGGCGCGAGAATCGGAGTTAGAGAACCAGGGGCGCGAGATTCGGAGCACCAGGGGCGCGAGAATCGGAGTTAGAGAACCAGGGGCGCGAGATTCAGAGTACCAGGGGCGCGAGAATCGGAGCACCAGGGGCGCGAGAATCGGAGTTAGAGTACCA
>JBAMJR010000823.1:5000-12500 GCA_038501785.1 Myoxocephalus aenaeus
TCTATCTATCTATCTATCTATCTATCTATCTATCTATCTATCTATCTATCTATCCATCCTGCCTCTCTTCCTTCCATCCATCCATCCTGCCTCTCTTCCTTCCATCCATCCATCCATCCATCCTGCCTCTCTTCCATCCATCCATCCTTCATCTCTTCCATCCATCCATCCTGCCTCTCTTCCTATCTATCTATCTATCTATCTATCTATCTATCTATCTATCTATCTATCTATCTATCTATCTATCTATCTATCTATCTATCTATCTATCCATCCTGCCTCTCTTCCTTCCATCCATCCATCCTGCCTCTCTTCCTTCCATCCATCCATCCATCCTGCCTCTCTTCCATCCATCCATCCTTCATCTCTTCCATCCATCCATCCTGCCTCTCTTCCTATCTATCTATCTATCTATCTATCTATCTATCTATCTATCTATCTATCTATCTATCTATCTATCTATCTATCTATCTATCTATCTATCTATCTATCTATCCATCCTGCCTCTCTTCCTTCCATCCATCCATTCTGCCTCTCTTCCTTTCTATCTATCTATCTATCTATCTATCTATCTATCTATCTATCTATCTATCTATCTATCTATCTATCTATCTATCTATCTATCTATCTATCTATCTATCCATCCTGCCTCTCTTCCTTCCATACATCCATCTCTCCAGCTCTAGTGTCACAGTCACAGGTTGTCATTTGCCACACACACACACACACACACACACACACACACACACACACACACACACACACACACACACACACACACACACACACACATTCAGCACTGTAAAACTTACCTGCCAGTCAATCACTCTCTGATATCACGAGTCTTCCTCCTCAAGCTAATGCTCTCTGCTGTCACTCCTGTCCATCACCCTCTCTCTCTCTCTCTCTCTCTCTCTCTCTCTCTCTCTCTCTCTCTCTCTCTCTCTCCCTCTCCCTCTCCCTCTCTCTCTCTCTCTCTCTCTCTCTCCCTCCCTCCGTCTTCCTCTCTTCCCGCCATCCCAGTGGCTCGTATGCGGGAAGTTTCGGACACACTATACACTCTGTAATGTATACGCGCCGCCATAATGGAGGCTATCGACGGCCGGTCGGAAGAGTGATGAATGCGTCAAATTAATAATTCATGTCGGTATTAGGAGCTGAGGTTTAGAAGCCAGCTCAGCAGTTTGTCTTCATCCACCACGTGCGCTGTTTTTAATAGAAGGTTAACAGAGGAGAATGCATTCAAATATGCTTTAAAATATGATTTAATCTGCCTACATTTTCCACTCTTCCTGTCAAGATTTCTGGCTTTCCCAGAAGATTTTCCTACTTTCCGTTTTTTTTTATTCATCATATAATTATATTTCTCATTCTTTTTAAGTGTATTTCCATTTTGTTCCCATCTGTTTTCTATTTATCTTTCTTTTGAGATGGTAAACACACCTTTTAACTCAAAAGCAAGTGAACCTTTTAGATTCCCATTTGCATCAGTTGCATGTTTTGCGACCTTCAGTGGTCTTGAAATATGAAGGGAGGACTTTTAAAACATATGTTTTTACCTTAATTGATGAGTTCCTGCTCAATGAACCAGGCGAAACCTCGCAGGACTCTTTCATAAAGGCGTTCGCCTCACGAAGCCGCGGCTCCTCGCCAGCAATCACACTGTTGTCGGAGCGGCGGAGGAATGTGTGGCCAATCAGGAATGCCGGTGAACCAGGCACCTCTTTCATTTTCGGGCCCGGAGGAATGTCTGCCGGGTAAACTTTCTGCATCAATCTTAGGTGACGGTTGGGGAGGGCTGTGGGTTTCCCCCTCGTTAGCGGTGTGCGTCTCCACATGCGGCGGCCGGCCATCGGGAGATAAGAGGAACGAGCGTTTATTTATGCGGCGGAGGATAATATTTCCATTGTTCGCGCTGCCCTTTACGAGCCCTGATATTTTATTCATGGATTCCGGAGAGGCCTTCACTTCGCATGTGTGTAAAAGTGTAAAATAGCGCACGGGGAAACTTTTTTTTCCGTCCGTCCACCGCAAGTGGCCGGACGGAAAAACCCGGCCGACGTTTGAACCGAAATGTGACGGACGAGCTTCAGAAGAGAGCGAGGCCCGTGACGGATGATCTGAGACAAAACCGGCAGAGTTCAGCGCGTCGTTTGGTCCTTAAGAAGCCATCAGTCACAGCAGTGTTCCACACCCTCCCCTCTAGCTGGTGTTTGATTAATCCGTGGCAGCCAGAGGTTAGCTCGGCGCTAGCGGGCCTCGGCTAACCGGCCAGCTAACCTCTCAAATTCAAGACTGTCACTCAAAGAGGAGCGTTTTCCGGAAGAGAGCTCCCGTAATTATTTCCCCCGGTGCCGTTTCCTCCTTTAGGTGAAACGTCCGTTGTTTGTTAGCGTTAGCGTTAGCATTAGCACCAAGCTAGCGAGCGCTGACGTGGGCGCGGAGCCGAGCCGAGGCACCCTGTAATTAAGAGTTCAAACGCTGGAAGAGGGGAAGGCCCGCTGACTGACGGGGTGACTGACGGGCCGTCCAGGGGCCTCGCGGGGCCCCTAATGGAGGCTTCTGCTAGACAGCCGCTTGATTTATCTGGCCCCAAATGGAGCTCTAAACACGGCTAAACACAGATCCCACTGTGGAGCGCAGGACCACCGCCATTAACAGTCGGGCCTCTCTCTGCTTGTGTCCGTCTGTGTGTGTCTGTCTGTGTGTGTGTGTGTGTAAGAGCGCATGAGGAAGTGTGCATTTCCAGTATGTATGTGTATATGTATGTGTACGTGTGTTTCATTTGGCCGTGTTTTCACATCCACGACGGTGTGTTTATTAATCTCATGCCAGTAGATTGTGTGTCTGCCTGCACGTAGACACACACTGTAAACCGCGTGTGTGCGTTAGCGCTTCTCAGTAGATCACATCTGCTTGTTTTCCCTCCAGCGGAACGGGTCCAAACATTTGCAAATGTGCAAAAATAAACGTTTCAGGAAAAGAGATCCGATCCGAGAACAGTCGCAATCGACCCAAAGCAGAGAAATCGGCCCTCGCGCTCACGATAGTTTGAATAATGAAAACCTTTTGCGCATTAGACGGCTTGGAAATGTAGCTTCTGAGGCTGTCAGGTGGTCTGAGGTCTGGATCCAGGAAGTCCGGTCCGGTCCGGGTCCAGGCTCGGTTCCTCCAGAGCCGCTGACTGGAAAGCTTTGAGGATGCTGGAGCTTCTGAGACGACTGGTGTCTGCAGTCTGGTCACAGTTGACTGGTCGCGTCGTGTTTGCGCGTTAACAAGCGTGTGTGTGTGTGTGTGTGTGTGTGTGTGTGTGGTGTGAATGGCAGGCTCTTAGGTGCCCTGTGTGTTTGTGTATCAGATTAAAGGGAGAAACTTCCTCTCCCTCTCTCCCTCTCTCAATCATTTTCCGACCTCCCCCAGGGAGATGTTTCACCTCAGGTACACACACATTTACATCCTTCAGTGCTCTCTCTCTCCTTCACACACACACACACACACACACACACACACACACACACACACACACACACACACACACACTCTCTCTCTGAATGGAGCACAGAGGGGTGATGGTGGTCTGGTTTGTTTTCCTTTTGACAGTCTGTTTATGTGACTGTCTGTCTTATCACTGAATGGCTGTCTTTCATTCAGCTGACAGACACTCAATGTTCTCTCTCTCTCTCTGTGTGTGTGTGTGTGTGTGTGTGTGTGTGTGTGTGTGTGTGTGTGTGTGTGTGTGTGTGTGTGTGTGTGTGTGCGTGTGTGTGTGTGTGTGTGTGTGTGTGTGTGTGTGTGTGTCTCCCGAGCGAAGGATTTTGTCTTCTTCTCCCCCGATGAAGAGCCACAGAAAACAACTCTACCTGTGTTCAGGCCCACGGAGCCTCAGAGGCGTACGACTAGTTTCTTTAAAGGGTTAATATGAAGGTTTAGCTGTCAATCACCTTGTAGCCCCGCCCCTAAAGCGTCCCCTGCTTTATGGTCTGTTTGACTCTAAATGACCATAATTTACTAAATGAACATCATGCTGTATTGAAGAAGACTTGAAACTAGAGAGATTGAGACATAAACTCATGTTTACAATGTTTACTGAGGGAATACATCAAGAGAAGTAGAGTCATTTATATAGACTTCTATACAACCAGAGGAGTCGCCCCCTGGTGGTCAGGAGAGAGAATGCAGCTTTAACACATGAAGCATAGACTTCTATACAAGCAGAGGAGTCGCCCCCTGGTGGTCAGGAGAGAGAATGCAGCTTTAACACATGAAGCATAGACTTCTATACAACCAGAGGAGTCGCCCCCTGGTGGTCAGGAGAGAGAATGCAGCTTTAACACATGAAGCATAGACTTCTATACAACCAGAGGAGTCGCCCCCTGGTGGTCAGGAGAGAGAATGCAGCTTTACCACATGAAGCATAGACTTCTATACAACCAGAGGAGTCGCCCCCTGGTGGTCAGGAGAGAGAATGCAGCTTTAACACATGAAGCATATACTTCTATACAACCAGAGGAGTCGACCCCTGGTGGTCAGGAGAGAGAATGCAGCTTTAACACATGAAGCATAGACTTCTATACAACCAGAGGAGTCACCCCCTGGTGGTCAGGAGAGAGAATGCAGCTTTAACACATGAAGCATAGACTTCTATACAACCAGAGGAGTCACCCCCTGGTGGTCAGGAGAGAGAATGCAGCTTTAACACATGAAGCATATACTTCTATACAACCAGAGGAGTCGACCCCTGGTGGTCAGGAGAGAGAATGCAGCTTTAACACATAAAGCATATACTTCTATACAACCAGAGGAGTCGACCCCTGGTGGTCAGGAGAGAGAATGCAGCTTTAACACATGAAGCATAGACTTCTATACAACCAGAGAAGTTGCCCCCTGGTGGTCAGGAGAGAGAATGCAGCTTTAACACATGAAGCATAGACTTCTATACAACCTGACTTCTTCTTCAGTGAAGGGTCGTACAACATTGATCTATTGCTCTGCTTCAAAACAGTGGTGAAGGCCACATTTCATTACTTAGGATTTAAATTATACCTCCGTTCAATTTCTCGGTAGCATTAGGTCATTAAAAAGTCTGTTGGAAGTTAAACCCGTTCAGCTTCAGCCTTGTTAAACCCGTTACATCAGCAGGCTCAGGTTACCGCTCTGCGATGGAGCGCTGGTCGTCGGCCCAAAGCGAATCCGCCTCGAACACCAGACGGGCTTCGAGCCGCGTCTGGCTCTGATTCCTCTCCATTCCCTCGGGCTTGATCATTTTATTTATCTTCCCCAGATTCAGAATCAGGTCGGGCCTCATTAAACGGCGCGGCGGTCGCGGGGCGGGAAACCACGCAACCCACAGCGGTTCCACTCGGCTCGGTTCAGATTTCTTTTCGACCCGCGGAAGTCGTGTGAAAACAATCGCAGAAGGAGGACGAGAGCGAGGAGGAAGCATCTGTGCCGTTCTTTATCAGACAGACGACCTGCCAGAGGATTTCCTCATAGATGTGGCGGCGAGCCGGAGGAGACTTTATTAGTAACACATGGATGTGGTGGGTGTGGGTCAGACGGGAGAGATAGACAGCTGAAAGTGAAACTAAGACGAGACAGGCGGAGGAATACAAAGAAGGAGAATGATGGACGTGGAAAGATGAGGAGATGAAATGAGGGAGGGAAAGAGGAGAAGAGATGAACAGAATGGAAGAGGTGGATGGAAATGCAAAGATGTGTCTTTGCATCACCAGAAACAACTGTTGTGTTTGATGCAAGAACAAGAAAACAGACTTGAAACACAAGAGAAGAGAGATGAAAGCGATGGAAACGCTAAAGAAATGTAGAGAAACCCCCAGAGACACAAGTAATATGAAAAGAAGCACGGAGAGAGGAGGAGATGATCTCCTCTTCCTCCCTCCCCTTCCTGTCCTCTGATCTCACAGCTGAAAGAATCAAAGAACAAATCTGACTTTTATTGTCTGTCTTTCTTTGCTATTGATCTGCTTCCATCTGTCTGACGGAGCGGTCTCTCCATCACACCAAGGAGGACGAGAAGGAAAACAAAGGACAGGGAGAGTTTACTGAGTTCATCAGGCCGTCATTCTTACGTACATCAGCACGTAGGGATGATGTCGGTAGGATTTTATAGATACTGGAACTCTTATCAATACTCATATTGGTTCTTTTGGATTAATGTATAGCCTTTCAAATGTAGAGAGAAAGAGACAGAGAGAGACAGAGGCAGAGAGACAGAGAGACAAAGAGGCAGAGAGACAAAGAGACAAAGCGACAGAGAGACAAAGAGACAAAGAGACAGAGAGGCAAAGAGACGGAGAGACAAAGAGACGGAGAGACAAAGAGACGGAGAGACAAAGAGGCAGAGTGGCAAAGAGACAAAGAGACAGAGAGGCAAAGAGACAGAGAGGCAGAGAGACAAAGAGACAAAGAGACAAAGCGACAGAGAGACAGAGAGACAAAGAGACAAAGAGACAGAGAGGCAAAGAGACAGAGAGACAGAGAGACAAAGAGGCAGAGAAATAAAGAGACAAAGAGGCAGAAAGAGACAAAGAGGCAGAAAGAGACGGAGAGACAAAGAGACGGAGAGACAAAGAGGCAGAGAGGCAGAGAGACAAAGAGACAAAGAGACAGAGAGACAGAGACAAAGAGGCAGAGAGGCAAAGAGACAAAGAGACAGAGAGACAAAGAGACAGAGAGACAAAGAGGCAGAGAGGCAAAGAGACAAAGAGGCAAAGAGACAAAGAGACAGAGAGACAAAGAGACAGAGAGACAAAGAGACAAAGAGGCAGAGAGGCAGAGAGACAAAGAGGCAGAAAGAGACAGAGAGACAAAGAGACAAAGAGGCAGAGAGGCAGAGAGACAAAGAGGCAGAAAGAGACAGAGAGGAGGTTTGAGACCAGGACGTCTCACTCTGTGACTAATAAAGGAACGATACTCCAGGTTTTACTCATTTAGAACCGGTTCCCGTTGAGAACGAGTTCCAGGGAGCAAGGGAACCCTCTCAGTATGTTCTCCATGTCATCAGGAACCAGGAACTATAAAGACCACGGAGACGATGTGGAAGGAAAAGTCAAGGTGAACCTCCGTAGTTATTGTAAAGCAAACCTCTTCCTCAACCCAACTCAGTTCTTTCTGGTGAAGACGGGAGTTTATTTAGGAAAGACTCGGTGAAAATGAGCTGTAACTTTTCCCCACAGTATCATACGAACCAATACGTTGGTACATACAATATGAATTCATTATGTAAAGGGACATATCATGAAAAACATGCATCTGGCTTTCAGGAGCTCACACGCTGTCTTAAAGAGGCACTGAAGCGGAGGTTTCTGACGCAGCGGGAATACAGCGTGAGTTTGAAGGCAAACGATGAACTCTTAAGGATTCCTCCAGAACCCTGAAGAGACTCAAGTTATCGGTTTTCCTGCCAGAATATTCAGACCGGAGTTTTGACCAGCGCCCATATGGAGAAAAGGTTTCCCACCATGCTTACCGCATCATTTC
>JBAMJR010000823.1:22500-30000 GCA_038501785.1 Myoxocephalus aenaeus
ATGCTTCATGTGTTAAAGCTGCATTCTCTCTCCTGACCACCAGGGGTGACTCCTCTGGTTGTATAGAAGTATATGCTTCATGTGTTAAAGCTGCATTCTCTCTCCTGACCACCAGGGGGCGACTCCTCTGGTTGTATAGAAGTATATGCGTCATGTGTTAAAGCTGCATTCTCTCTCCTGACCACCAGGGGGCGACTCCTCTGGTTGTATAGAAGTCTATGCTTCATGTGTTAAAGCTGCATTCTCTCTCCTGACCACCAGGGGGCGACTCCTCTGGTTGTATAGAAGTCTATGCTTCATGTGTTAAAGCTGCATTCTCTCTCCTGACCACCAGGGGGCGACTCCTCTGGTTGTATATAGGCTTTGACTTTATTTTTCTTACCAAAGAAACTCTTTTTCACTTTTCACTGTTGTTGTTTTTTTTTTTTTAGCATTTAGCATTTAGCTCATCTGTTTCATCTTGAAATGAGACAGAATAAACATCAACTTCTGGATTCCACGTCAAAGATCCGCTGGACTTTAATAGCTGTTCCCGATGTTATGGGTTTATTCCCTCCTTCTCTTCCGTGATGTGTTCACGTCTCTGAAGGCAGGAGGTCTGAATCCAACGTGTTCGTGGACGACAGGAGGCCATTGTGTCACGATGTACAGCGTGAAGAACGGGGTTGAATATACCCAGAGGCCCAAAAACAACAACAACCGTTGCCTGCAGCTGCATTGCATTCTGGGATATTGTCTGTAAGTGTTGCTTCATGAAGAAGCATTTGCTCTTTTTCTTTTTCAGACAACTTGCATGAAATATCAGATTTTTCTTCCTCCCTTTGGATTACTGAAAGATTTAAAAAGCGCCACTGAGAACTGCTTTTCCATCGTATTCCACGTCTTTCTCCTCCTCTCTGGTTCCCCGTCTTATCAGTGAGAGTGTAGACAGACAGTGTTATCAGTATTGTGTGTCTGTGCTTGTTTTGACCTCACACAATAGTGGTTACTGTCTGTGCGTCGCTCTATCTCTCTATCAGAGATGCTGATCTCTCATCACTCGTCTCCGTCTCTCTGCTCTCTTCTCATGGAGACTCTTTAATGCAGCTTTTACTCTGACAACATCTCAAAAACATCTTTTAGGTGAATTTCTTTGCCCATTTACCTCCTAACATGCAGCACTACACGTACTATGACGATAATAAATGCTTTCAGCTGATTTGAGAATTATTATAACGTCTTGCTTACATTTTAAAGGCTGTGAAAAGCCAACAATTTGTATCAGCTGCTGCGACCTCTGGTTGTATAGAAGTCTATGCTTCATGTGTTAAAGCTGCATTCTCTCTCCTGACCACCAGGGGGCGACTCCTCTGGTTGTATAGAAGTCTATGCTTCATGTGTTAAAGCTGTAAAGCTGCATTCTCTCTCCTGACCACCAGGGGGCGACTCCTCTGGTTGTATAGAAGTCTATGCTTCATGTGTTAAAGCTGCATTCTCTCTCCTGGTGAAGGATGAAGCACATCGAATGTTTGGCCTCTCAGTTCTCTGTGTGTCTGATTGTGTTTAGGTTAACTCCCTGTGTGTGTGTGTGTGTGTGTGTGTGTGTGTGTGTGTGTGTGTGTGTGTGTGCAGGTGTTTGGCAGCAGACATCTGGATATACAACAGCTGTAAAACAAGACACATATTTAGATATTTGGGCCTCAGCACTCGAGTGTCTTTGCACGTGTGTGTGTGTGTGTGTGTGTGTGTGTGTGTGTGTGTGTGTGTGTGTGTGTGTGTGTGTGTGTGTGTGTATCTGTTAGACTTCTTCCATTACTGAGGAAACGTGTACCTGTGTGAGTGAAAGCATATTTGTTATTGTGCGTGTGATCATGGGCGTTTGCGTGTATGTTATTGTGTAACAGTGTGTGTAAGACTTCCACAGTTTGTGTATATAACTGTGTGTGTGTGTGTGTGTGTGTGTGTGTGTGTGTGTGTGTATTAGTCATCCCACACCAGGAAATGGGCTCTGTAATTCCAGCCGTCGTTAAACAGAGATTCTAATTGGCTCTTTAATTAAGACACGGAAACACTGAGCCTGAGCACACACACACACACACACACACACACACACACACACACACACACACACACACACACACACACACACACACACACACCATTTGACCCCAAAATGAACCTTTCTACTGTTTTCTTTACTACTCACTTCTCTTTTTCCTTCCTTCTCTCTCGGTCCTCGTACTTCACGGCCTCTCTCACTCTCTCAGCTCGTCATCCTCACTTGATTTCTCCTTCATGTCTTCTTCATCGCTCTCTCTCTCTCTCTCTCTCTCTCTCTCTCTCACTCTCTCTCTCTCTCTCTCTCTCTCTCTCTCTCTCTCTCTCTCTCTCTCCTCCGTCTCGCTCTTCCTCTTTTCTCCCGTCCCGTCGTCCTCCGGTGGAACGAGGGATGTGTCCTGCCACGTCGCCTTTCTGCCAAACGCACTGCTGTCGTTTTCCAAACAGATAGAGTGTGTGTGTGTGTGTGTGTGTGTGTGTGTGTGTGTGTGTGTGTGTGTGTGTGTGTGTGTGTGTGTGTGTGTGTGTGTACACGTGTGTTTTCACATGGCTCTGTGTGTGTGTTTGTGTGTGTGGCTTGGAGCTCATCCACGCTGCTTGCTGTGGCTAACTGAGCAGGAAACATCTAATCAGTAGGCTCTGTGGAACACACACACACACACACACACACACACACACACACACACACACACACACACACACACACACACACACAGCACTTTTACTTTTACTACTGCTCCTGACTACTTAGCGTTTACTCGACAGCAGCGCTCTCTTCCAGGATGTCATGCACTGGAGCCACTGGTTTCCAGAGCCTGCATGCTGGGAACCAGTGAGCCAGGAGCCTGGTGTTCTGGGCGCCACGAGGCGACCCGCGGAGCTCCTGGGTGGTGCCGCTGCTTTCACCACAATCGTGTCATTAACTCTTTCATTTATTGCAACTCTGAGGCCCTTTGATGAGTTCCTGCAGTGATTTGAGCCACGTGACAGACACACGTCAACACACCTTAGCCCCGCCCCTTTAGCTTGTCCGGCTCTGTGATTGGTTCTCCTCCAGGCTTCATGCTGCAGCTACCAAACCTCACGCAGGCCTCCAGCTGAAATGACTTCATCTAAACGCACTGTGTGTGTGTGTGTGTGTGTGTGTGTGTGTGTGCTCTCAATCATGCGTTTCAGTAGATAATGGTGCCCGTGATTTTTGTTTGGTCTTTTGGGTACATTTCTTGTGGCTTTGCTGTGTGTGTGTGCGTGTGCGTGTCTGTGTGTGGTGTATGTGTGTGTGTGTGTGTGTATCCGTATGTATGTGTGTGTGTGTGTGTGTGTGTGTGTATATCCGTGTGTCTGTGTCCATGTCCGTGTGTGTCTGTGTGTGTGTTTCTGCGTTTGTGTGTGTGTCTGTGTCCATGTCCGTGTGTGTGTGTGTGTGTGTGTGTGTGTGTGTGTGTGTGTGTGTGTGTGTGTGTGTGTGTGTGTGTGTGTGTGTGTGTGTGTGTGTGTGGGGCTCCAGGAATAAAGTCAGATGTCATTAGAAGCTTTTGGTAGAAAGAGAGAGATGAAAAAAGAGAGGGAATATTTTAATCCTCAGCTCCGCCCATTATTTTACTTTTTCTTCAGTTTTGCACGATTAGTGTTGAACTATGAATGATTTTTGGGGACAAATCCTCAGCTACAGCGCGACAATCGTCTGGTTTTCCTGCCACACATCCGTCAGCTGGCCGACCTCGCTACGAGGGGCCGCCCTGAGCCGGGTGGTTCTTGGTTCTATTAGTCATTACGTTCATGGCTAAATGCAGCGGGGACGCGACCAGAAGAACGAGGTCTCTCCTCTTCACTGAGGTCACGACCTCCACAGCTCCTCCTGCAGGTTGTTTAAGGTCGCCGGCAGTTCAGCTGCTGCGTGTGTTCTTATACCAGTGTGTGTGTGTGTGTGTGTGTGTGTGTGTGTGTGTGTGTGTCCAGGCTAAATGTGTCTTTGTGTTCTCTCAGCTGGCATCAATCAGAGTGTGTGTGGAGCTGAGCTGCTGCCAACAATGGAGCCCTTCACTGGACCTGGAGCCTTTTATCAATACACACACACACTTTCAGAGACCCCGAGGGGAGGGCGGTTGGGGTCTTTTGTGTGTGTGTGTGTGTGTGTGTGTGTGTGTGTGTGTGTGTGTGTGAGGATATCAAGAATTCATGCAGGACTTCTGGATTGTACGAACCGGTTTCAGGTTTCTGCTTCTTTTTTTTTTGTGAGAACAAGTTTCTACACTTTGAAAAGTCACTTTTTGGGAAAACGTCCAACTCGACGCCAGCGTTTAAGACACCAAAATGATGCTGTTTTTATTATTAATTTAAAAGCTTTGCCTCCGTGTTTTTTTACTTTTTTTTAAGGTCACCTCGGAAACGAGAGGAAGTGAATTCTCCGACTGTTTACATCTCTGCATGCCGGTCTGAGAGGCCGTTCTCATGCACCTTTATGTTTGGAGTTTAGTGTTACACAAATCAAAACGGCTTACTTTGGCAATTGCTGCTTAACCCCGACACACACACACACACACACACACACACACACACACACACACACACACACACACACACACACTTCACTTAGGAGTCTCTGTTTTCGCAGTATCATTTGTCAAACAAACTGCTGGCGCACGTTGGCGCTCCGGCCTGCGGATCACTCATTATCCTGAACACACACTCGTCCATTAGTCCCAGATCTGCTTTCACCTTTTCCTTTTTCTTCTTTTACCTTCCGTACGTTCAGCTCTCCTCCTCCTCCTGGTCCGGCCTGTCCTCTCTTGTTGGCTCCGCTCTTCTTGTTGTCTGTAGCGATGGAGGGATTGACCCCTCACAGGCTGGAGGTCAGAGGTCACCTGGTCCCGCCACACCTCATCGCCGTGTACTTTAGTGAAACCCAGAAGAACTTAAGCTCCTCTTGTGCTGCTTTCCATCTCACAGCCTCGTCAGGTCCCGCTGCTGCAGGACATAATATATATGTATGTATATATATATATATATATATATATATATATATATACATAGTTCAGATAAACTCGCCCTCGCTCCTTTTGGATTGCACGTTTAGTTTTTTTATATAGATATATATAAGATTTGATTCTCACCAGAAAAAATCCAATAAAAATAAAAAATATCACAAATGCTAAATACTCAATATATACAACTAAAACACAACAGTAAAGCATAATAATTTAGGAAATGAAACGATAAAGAAAGTATATTGTATTATAAATCTATCGGGGACTTCAACTCAACATATTTAAACATATAACATGTTTATGTGATGATATTCTATTGTGGAATCATTGCCAAAGACTGGATTAAATCATTGTAAAAGTGAGAGGAAATAAAGATACGCTTTTAACAGCACGAAGTGTTCATCCAAATAAAAACCACATTTCCCATAATCCTTGTTGTTTCCTATACTTTCCTATACAAATAAATATTGGCAGTTTTTCCATTGATGTATTTCTCTTTTCACCGTCGGCTTAAGCTCAGTTTAATCAAGAAGATCAGTGACCTGTTTACTGCCATGAAGCATTCAGTGTCAAATATAATTAAAATACATTTTGCATTAGCATTAGCATTAGCATCTCAATTCATATCGCATAGTGAATAGTCAAACAAGCTGCCGGGCCGCGGCGGCCATGTTGAGGAGAGGCGTTCACTGACTCCTCCCCCTCTCAGGTGGTGTTGAGGAGAGGCGTTCACTGACTCCTCCCTCTATCAGGTGGTGTTGAGGAGAGGCGTTCACTGACTCCTCCCTCTATCAGGTGATGTTGAGGAGAGGCGTTCACTGACTCCTCCCTCTATCAGGTGATGTTGAGGAGAGGCGTTCACTGACTCCTCCCCCTCTCAGGTGATGTTGAGGAGAGGCGTTCACTGACTCCTCCCTCTATCAGGTGATGTTGAGGAGAGGCGTTCACTGACTCCTCCCCCTCTCAGGTGGTGTTGAGGAGAGGCGTTCACTGACTCCTCCCTCTATCAGGTGATGTTGAGGAGAGGCGTTCACTGACTCCTCCCCCTCTCAGGTGGTGTTGAGGAGAGGCGTTCACTGACTCCTCCCTCTATCAGGTGGTGTTGAGGAGAGGCGTTCACTGACTCCTCCCCCTCTCAGGTGATGTTGAGGAGAGGCGTTCACTGACTCCTCCCTCTATCAGGTGATGTTGAGGAGAGGCGTTCACTGACTCCTCCCCCTCTCAGGTGGTGTTGAGGAGAGGCGTTCACTGACTCCTCCCTCTATCAGGTGATGTTGAGGAGAGGTGTTCACTGACTCCTCCCCCTCTCAGGTGATGTTGAGGAGAGGCGTTCACTGACTCCTCCCTCTATCAGGTGGTGTTGAGGAGAGGCGTTCACTGACTCCTCCCCCTCTCAGGTGGTGTTGAGGAGAGGCGTTCACTGACTCCTCCCCCTCTCAGGTGGTGTTGAGGAGAGGCGTTCACTGACTCCTCCCCCTCTCAGGTGGTGTTGAGGAGAGGCGTTCACTGACTCCTCCCCCTCTCAGGTGGTGTTGAGGAGAGGCGTTCACTGACTCCTCCCCCTCTCAGGTGGTGTTGAGGAGAGGCGTTCACTGACTCCTCCCCCTCTCAGGTGGTGTTGAGGAGAGGCGTTCACTGACTCCTCCCCCTCTCAGGTGGTGTTGAGGAGAGGCGCTCACTGACTCCTCCCTCTATCAGGTGATGTTGAGGAGAGGCGTTCACTGACTCCTCCCCCTCTCAGGTGGTGTTGAGGAGAGGCGCTCACTGACTCCTCCCTCTATCAGGTGATGTTGAGGAGAGGCGTTCACTGACTCCTCCCCCTCTCAGGTGAAGTTGAGGAGAGGCGCTCACTGACTCCTCCCCCTCTCAGGTGGTGTTGAGGAGAGGCGTTCACTGACTCCTCCCCCTCTCAGGTGGTGTTGAGGAGAGGCGTTCACTGACTCCTCCCCCTCTCAGGTGGTGTTGAGGAGAGGCGTTCACTGACTCCTCCCTCTATCAGGTGATGTTGAGGAGAGGCGTTCACTGACTCCTCCCTCTATCAGGTGGTGTTGAGGAGAGGCGTTCACTGACTCCTCCCTCTATCAGGTGGTGTTGAGGAGAGGCGCTCACTGACTCCTCCCCCTCTCAGGTGATGTTGAGGAGAGGCGCTCACTGACTCCTCCCTCTATCAGGTGATGTTGAGGAGAGGCGCTCACTGACTCCTCCCCCTCTCAGGTGGTGTTGAGGAGAGCCGCTCACTGACTCCTCCCCCTTGCAGGTGATGGCGCTGGCGGAGGCGGCGGAGCAGAACCGGGCGCTGCTGGAGGAGGCGTTTGTGCGTCTGCGCGGCGCCACACAGCTGCTGGTGCTGCTGCTGTCGCTGTGGCAGAACCTCACGGCGGAGCAGACGAGCATCCTGGAGGCCACCATGCTGCCGCTGCTGCAGGACACGCCCCAGCTGGTACACACACACACACACACACACACACACACACAC
>JBAMJR010000824.1:0-2500 GCA_038501785.1 Myoxocephalus aenaeus
GTGGAAAGCCGTAACAACACACTGCAGTTCAATGTGTCTTCTTGTGCATGAACGGTTTTTATGAAAACAATGTTGCCAAAGCATCAATATGAATATGAAGGATGGCTGACACACGTCTTTGGTCACTGGGTGAACCCACTGTGGCTGTGGGACTTGAAAGCACCGCGGCGGTTCCAGCTCGTTAACTCCACATCTGTATTGTGTGACCTCGTGTTTCCAACGTCAACGCAAAAAAAGTTAAAGCCAACATGAAAATCACCAGGAGAGGAAAACCTTCGAAGATAATTCAGAATCAGAATCAGAAACCGTTTATTGCCAGGAATGTTCACACAAATGAGGAATGTTTCTAGGCAGAAGGTGCAGACATTAGACATGAGACAACAATCAACGACAACAACAGTCAATGGTATGAAAATGAAGTGTAAGATAAAGTGCTCAGACAACAGATAGCGTTTGGTGATTCTCTGGTGCTGCGTTAATGGAAGCTGGGATATTTGAGAAGCGGTGAGCTGGCTGAGTGGAAGCAGGCGGGTGATGCGTCTGAAGTCGTTTGCTGCAAAGAAAAGAAAATAGTTCCGTGTCTGTGGATTATTTTCCGTGACGAGGTCGCGACCTCTCGGTTAGTTTGATTGGTTTTTAGGTCGTTAACGACACATCTGTATTTGTGTTATGAGACGGATCTTTCCAACCTCCGTGCAACAAGTTGATGCCAACGCAACATGAACATCTTCAGGAGAGGAAAGTTGCTGTAATCCGTCTTTGTGATCATATTTTCTTTTTCTTTCTTTTTTTTCAAAAGACGTTTGAGGATAATTTCTTGGTGCTGCGTTAAAGGCAGCTCGGATATTTGAGAACCCTCGCTGAGTAGATGCACAATGGTGACGCGGTGGAGGGATATAGTTGGGTAGAAAGGAAATAGTTGCTCATGGAATTGCTCAAACAAATAGATCAGAGATGATCTTCAGTGTGAGTCGTGACTTCTAGGTTTCTTCTCTTGGTTTTGCATGTTTGAGCCCAACTACTCATCTGTATTTGTATACATTTCTCTCTATTTGCTGCTTCGTTCAATGGGAACAAACTCCGTCCTGATTGAGCCTCCATCAGCTGTTCTTTTTAAAGTAACCCAAAGTGGGTTAAGTATGACATGTGCAGCATCAGTGACATTATCATCTCAGGGACAAAGAGCTCGCCACCAGACGTCCATCACAAAGTGGCCTTTCACAGGCGGAGTGACACGAGGCGCCCAGCTGCCACCCGGGTGTCACGGCCCCTTTGTGCTGCTGGAGGACAGGAGGTGACTTATGTTATGTAGTTTTCATGGCTGTGGTGTTGTTCTATGAAGCCGCTCTCTTTGTGCTGAGGCCTCACGTCATGGAGGCGTCCTCATCCTCCTCTCAGTGGAGCTGAGGATGAAGGAGGGACCACGATGGAGAGAGAGAGGCTGAGCTCAATATAGAGAGAGAGAGAGAACATTTACACTAACGGGCCAGAGAGGAGGAGAGAGGAGGAGAGAGGAGGAGAGGAGGAGAGAGGAGGAGAGAGGAGGAGAGGAGGAGGAGAGAGGAGGAGAGGAGAGAGGAGGAGAGAGGAGGAGAGGAGAGGAGAGGAGGAGAGGAGGAGAGGAGGAGGAGAGAGGAGGAGAGGAGGAGGAGATGAGGGGAGAGGAGGAGAGGAGGAGGAGAGGAGGAGAGAGGAGGAGAGGAGGAGGAGAGAGGAGGAGAGGAGGAGGAGAGAGGAGGAGAGGAGGAGAGGAGGAGGAGATGAGAGGAGAGGAGGAGAGAGGAGGAGAGGAGGAGAGGAGGAGAGGAGGAGGGAGGAGGAGAGGAGGAGAGGAGGAGGAGAGAGGAGGAGAGGAGGAGAGGAGGAGATGAGGAGGAGATGAGAAGAGGAGGAGAGGAGAGGAGAGGAGGAGATGAGGAGGAGATGAGAAGAGGAGGAGAGGAGAGGAGGAGAAGAGGAGAGGAGGAGAGGAGGAGAGGAGAGGAGGAGAGAGGAGGAGATGAGAAGAGGAGGAGAGGAGAGGAGAGGAGGAGAAGAGGAGAGGAGGAGAGGAGGAGAGGAGGAGATGAGAAGAGGAGGAGAGGAGAGGAGAGGAGGAGAAGAGGAGAGGAGGAGAGGAGGAGAGGAGAGGAGGAGAGAGGAGGAGGTTTGGTTTTAAAAATCCCTTTATTCCACTTTTCAGTGAGAACAGAAACACTTAAAACATAAACAAACAACTAAACGTCAAACAAACATTTAGCCATAGAACAAAGAAAACAAACAAACAATAGTTTACCACCAGCTCTCCACCAGCACCCAAAATATAACTCTTCGAAACAGAAAACCCATAGACATACATGTCACCATCATCATCATCATCATCATCATCATCATCATCATCATCATCATCATCATCATCATCATCATCATCTCCATAGTCCATGTCTCCGCCTCCAGACCTGATGCCTCAGAGGAAGAGAACAGTCCCTGAGAGGCCTGATGAGCCGCTGAGCCTCCTGCC
>JBAMJR010000824.1:7500-56800 GCA_038501785.1 Myoxocephalus aenaeus
CTCTAGTCCTGTTCTCTAGTTCTCTAGTCATGTTCTCTAGTCATGTTCTCTAGTCATGTTCTCTAGTTCTCTAGTCCTGTTCTCTAGTTCTCTAGTCATGTTCTCTAGTCATGTTCTCTAGTCATGTTCTCTAGTTCTCTAGTCCTGTTCTCTAGTTCTCTAGTCATGTTCTCTAGTTCTCTAGTCATGTTCTCTAGTTCTCTAGTCATGTTCTCTAGTCCTGTTCTCTAGTTCTCTAGTCATGTTCTCTAGTCATGTTCTCTAGTCCTGTTCTCTAGTTCTCTAGTCCTGTTCTCTAGTTCTCTAGTCATGTTCTCTAGTCATGTTCTCTAGTCCTGTTCTCTAGTTCTCTAGTCATGTTCTCTAGTCCTGTTCTCTAGTCATGTTCTCTAGTTCTCTAGTCATGTTCTCTAGTTCTCTAGTCCTGTTCTCTAGTTCTCTAGTCATGTTCTCTAGTTCTCTAGTCATGTTCTCTAGTCATGTTCTCTAGTTCTCTAGTCATGTTCTCTAGTCATGTTCTCTAGTCATGTTCTCTAGTTCTCTAGTCATGTTCTCTAGTCATGTTCTCTAGTTCTCTAGTCATGTTCTCTAGTTCTCTAGTCATGTTCTCTAGTTCTCTAGTCATGTTCTCTAGTTCTCTAGTCATGTTCTCTAGTCATGTTCTCTAGTTCTCTAGTCATGTTCTCTAGTCATGTTCTCTAGTCATGTTCTCTAGTTCTCTAGTCATGTTCTCTAGTCATGTTCTCTAGTCATGTTCTCTAGTCATGTTCTCTAGTTCTCTAGTCATGTTCTCTAGTTCTCTAGTCATGACTAGTTCTCTAGTCATGTTCTCTAGTCATGTTCTCTAGTTCTCTAGTCATGACTAGTTCTCTAGTCATGTTCTCTAGTCATGTTCTCTAGTCATGTTCTCTAGTTCTCTAGTCCTGTTCTCTAGTTCTCTAGTCATGTTCTCTAGTTCTCTAGTCCTGTTCTCTAGTCATGTTCTCTAGTTCTCTAGTCATGTTCTCTAGTTCTCTAGTCATGTTCTCTAGTCCTGTTCTCTAGTTCTCTAGTCATGTTCTCTAGTCCTGTTCTCTAGTTCTCTAGTCATGTTCTCTAGTCAGAAAACTGAACCCGACTGAGAGGTTCCTGTGAAGACAGAAGTTTATTTTAAAACTGGACTTTTAGCTGGAAAACACACGAAAAATGAGGAAAAACTTGTTTTGTCAGAAACCCTCCAAACACACACACACACACACACACACACACACACACACACACACACCTCCCACCAGCTTCCTAAGAAAGAAAGAGCATGTGGGAGGACTGCAGTCACTGAAACCAGCGCACAAAACACACACACACACACACACACACACACCAGGCGTGTGTTTGCGTGTGTGTGTGTGTGTGTGTGTGTGTGTGTGTGTGTGTGTGTGTGTGTGTGTGTGTGTGTGTGTGTGTCTGTGTGTGTGTGTGTGTGTGTGTGTGTGTGTGTGTGTGTGTGTGTGTGTCTGTGTGTGTGTGTGTGTGTGTGTGTGTGTGTGTGTGTGTGTGTGTGTGTGTGTGTGAGACGTTGAAACCTTAGCAGAGCTCTCAGAGTGTTGGGTGGGAGGAGGAGAGCTCTGTGTCTCTGAGTGTTCACTTCTCTTTGAACCAGATGTTCCAGATGTGAGATAAGAGAAATGAAAACGCTCAGAGTGTGAGATAAGAATGAGAACTAGAGAATTCTTCTGTTCTCTAGTTATGTTCTCTATAACAATATGTATCAATATGTCTGTGATTTCCAGAGCGAACGAACACACACACACACACACACACACACACACACACACACACACACACACACACACACACACACACACACACTCACACACACTCACACACACACACACACACACACACACTCACACACACACACACACACACACACACACACACACATCCAGAGGTCACCTCTATCGTGTCGTTATTTTTCCATCAGAGACTTTTTCTTTCAGTTTGTTTGTTGAGCTGAGCATGTTCCAGAAGTCCAGCCCCCCCCTGGGATCTGTCCTTGACGTGGTGTTTGTGTTGGGGGTCCCGCAGTGAGGCATGATGGTCCGTCTCTTCAGAGCTAAAGACTCTCACCAGATGGAGGGCTGAGGGGTGCCAGACCTCCTCAGGTGGAGTTCATACATCTTCTCTTCACCTTATTCTCTTCTTTGTGGCTTTACACACAAAACATGATCCGCGCTGATTTTGAGGTTTTCCCACGAAATCATGTGCATTAGCGTATTGGAGAAGCAGAACCAGCAGGGGGTCCAGCATCTGGTCCCCTGTTGGCTGATGGGCCCCCGTTGGCTGATGGGCCCCTGACCGCTTCGTCTCCCTGCGGAGGACGAAGGTCGGCCGAGACGAGTGTCACTGTTTGTTCCTTCAAACAGGAAATGCCTTGTTCAAACTCCCTCATGGGAGGTCTGTTATGGGGGGGGGGGGGGGGGGGGTCTGTTATGTGGGTCTGTTATGGGGGGGGGGGTCTGTTATGTGGGTCTGTTATGGGGGGGGGTCTGTTATGGCAGGTGTTTTTGTGTTTTTGTGTTTCTGTCGAGTGGGGCTCCTCTGGGATGGGAGGAGTTAGATCTTTTCCACACGCATGTATCTTCATGATTTCCACGTCGTGCACGTAGCTTACAGATGAATGGATGAAAGGCCAGTTGAGGTCGACCCTGCCAGCGGTTCAGATCCAGACCCTGTCAGAGGTCCAGACCCTGTCAGAGGTCCGGACCCTCTCAGATGTTCAGACCCTCTCAGAGGTCCGGACCCTCTCAGATGTTCAGACCCTCTCAGATGTTCAGACCCTCTCAGAGGTCCAGACCCTCTCAGTGGTCCAGACCCTCTCAGAGGTCCAGACCCTCTCAGTGGTTCAGACCCTCTCAGAGGTTCAGACCCTGTCAGAGGTCCAGACCCTGTCAGTGGTCCAGACCCTCTCAGAGGTACAGACCCTGTCAGAGGTCCGGACCCTCTCAGAGGTTCAGACCCTGTCAGAGGTTCAGACCCTCTCAGTGGTTCAGACCCTGTCAGAGGTTCAGACCCTCTCAGTGGTTCAGACCCTCTCAGAGGTTCAGACCCTGTCAGAGGTCCAGACCCTCTCAGTGGTCCAGACCCTCTCAGTGGTCCAGACCCTCTCAGTGGTTCAGACCCTCTCAGAGGTTCAGACCCAGACCCTCTCAGTGGTTCAGACCCTCTCAGATGTTCAGACCCAGACCCTCTCAGTGGTTCAGACCCTCTCAGAGGTCCAGACCCTCTCAGTGGTTCAGACCCTCTCAGAGGTTCAGACCCTGTCAGAGGTCCAGACCCTCTCAGTGGTCCAGACCCTCTCAGAGGTTCAGACCCTGTCAGAGGTCCAGACCCTCTCAGTGGTTCAGACCCTGTCAGAGGTTCAGACCCTCTCAGTGGTTCAGACCCTCTCAGAGGTTCAGACCCTGTCAGAGGTCCAGACCCTCTCAGTGGTCCAGACCCTCTCAGTGGTCCAGACCCTCTCAGTGGTTCAGACCCTCTCAGAGGTTCAGACCCAGACCCTCTCAGTGGTTCAGACCCTCTCAGATGTTCAGACCCAGACCCTCTCAGATGTTCAGACCCTCTCAGAGGTACAGACCCTGTCAGAGGTTCAGACCCTGTCAGAGGTCCGGACCCTCTCAGTGGTTCAGACCCTCTCAGAGGTCCAGACCCTCTCAGAGGTTCAGACCCAGACCCTCTCAGTGGTTCAGACCCTCTCAGAGGTCCAGACCCTCTCAGAGGTTCAGACCCAGACCCTCTCAGTGGTTCAGACCCTCTCAGAGGTCCAGACCCTGTCAGAGGTTCAGACCCTCTCAGAGGTACAGACCCTGTCAGAGGTTCAGACCCTGTCAGAGGTCCGGACCCTCTCAGTGGTTCAGACCCTCTCAGAGGTCCAGACCCTCTCAGAGGTTCAGACCCAGACCCTCTCAGATGTTCAGACCCTCTCAGATGTTCAGACCCTCTCAGTGGTTCAGACCCTCTCAGAGGTCCAGACCCTCTCAGTGGTTCAGACCCTCTCAGTGGTTCAGACCCTCTCAGTGGTTCAGACCCTCTCAGTGGTTCAGACCCTGTCAGAGGTCCTGACCCCTGATATCCGCCCACATTATCAGCTCCTCTCCTCTGAGTCTCATGACTCACGGCTGAGTTCATTCACACTCCTCATTAATTTCTGTGCCACAATTTGGCCGGAGATTTAATTATTGATGCGGTCTTTCAGAGCGGAGGTTTAATCTGAGACCGGAGGAGGCGGGTCCAGAGCGAAGTCCAACACAATGTTTTTTATTCAGTGCTGAAGAAGGTTATTGTGTTGGATGCTGCCAGGAAAAAGATATTTAGTTTGTCTGGATGTATAATTACACATATATATTCACATAATACACAAGGGCAGAGCGGGTTGTTACCAGACGCATTTATCAGCCAATAACATCGGAGTTCATGTCTGTTAGTGTTTGACTGGAACATCTGCTGATGTATTTATATTTTTATCGGTCCGGCTGCAAATACAAAATACTAATTTGAGAGAAGGAAAGAAACACAAGACTCATAAAGACAAAGAAAATGAAAACACAGAGATCCCACAGAGATGTTGCCTCGTGTCAAAAGTTGCACCTGAACGCACCACAAGGTTCTACGTTCTACACCTGGACAATCCATGAACATAAAACAGAACATGATCAAGACAGACTTCTATACAACCAGAGGAGTCGCCCCCGGTGGTCAGGAGAGAGAATGCAGCTTTAACACATGAAGCATAAACTTCTATACAACCAGAGGAGTCACCCCCTGGTGGTCAGGAGAGAGAATGCAGCTTTAACACAGAAAGCATAGACTTCTATACAACCAGAGGAGTCGCCCTCTGGTGGTCAGGAGAGAGAATGCAGCTTTAACACATGAAGCATAGACTTCTATACAACCAGAGGAGACACCCACTGGTGGTCAGGAGAGAGAATGCAGATTTAACACATGAAACATAGACTTCTATACAACCAGAGGGTACTGGATTTGTTCTGGATTTTTTCGTTATTTTCAACTGTTTTTATTTTCAAAACAATCAGTAATGTGTGTTTGTTTTTAATGGAAACAGAACGGCTGCTTTAATACCAGGTCGGTGTGCACATCCATCTGCATTACCTGCGTCCTTCTCTGTGCGTGGGAGCGTGCAGCTCGCCGAGTGTTGGTGGAAGAGAAGGAGTAATCCACTGTGCTGGTTGGGCGCTCATGGAGAGACCGTCTGCTCTCACCTGTCAGCAGTAATGTGGAACTACAGCGAGTGGGAGGCAGCAGCAGGCTGAGTGGGCCGCCACATACAGGCTGTTAGCACTGAATCATACACTGTGCAACACTTTACATCACAGGAGGCGCATTGTTCCCAGTGGTGACCTCTGCAATCACTTCTGCTGTAACATACCTGTTCTGTGACTTTTAAATGGATATTCACATTTTAATTGTTTTAAAAATCACCACTCAGAACAGCATGTTTTTGTATGTCGTCTATATTTCAATGAAAACATCCTATTTACCTCTTTTTTACTTTAGGATTTATATAACCTTCAATTCTATTTTTATTTAGTTTTAAGCATGAAAACAGTTTAGTTACAACTTTCGACTTTTTCATTGTTACCAGAAATTAATCATGCAGCTTTAACACATATACTTCTATACAACCAGAGGAGTCACCCCCTGGTGGTCAGGAGAGAGAATGCAGCTTTAACACATATACTTCTATACAACCAGAGGAGTCACCCCCTGGTGGTCAGGAGAGAGAATGCAGCTTTAACACATATACTTCTATACAACCAGAGGAGTCACCCCCTGGTGGTCAGGAGAGAGAATGCAGCTTTAACACATATACTTCTATACAACCAGAGGAGTCACCCCCTGGTGGTCAGGAGAGAGAATGCAGCTCTAACACATAGACTTCTACACAACCACCTGTTGCTATAAAACGGTCATGATTCTGTAGAACTTGAGTCGATTCTGACAACCGAACATGAAGCTGCTCACAGTTTTATTTCAACGTTTAGAGCTGATAACCCGTCTGTTTTGTTCAGAACATGGAAACTCATATTTGATATTTAAGATGACGTTGGCTGTGAAAGAGTCTGCGAGACGTAAAGACAGGAAGTGGGCGTGTCCATGGAGACAAAGGCCCGTTGAAAGTCATGTTTCATGCATCTGTTGTTTGTGTGTTTGCAGCAGTGTGTGAGCGTGTGGGTGTTTATTCATGACCTCATGGCTTTATTCAGTGCGTTTGCATTTTGACAGATCGACTCGTTGGTGAGCGCTTCTGCTGCGACTGCACATCTAAACATTGGCATTAGAACACGATGCGGTTCAATGAAACGTAATCAATGAAACTAATATCAATACATATCAAAACAACAGAATATTCTTTGCATGCTCCCTTTATGCACGACTTTATACCAAACGTGCAAATACAGACAAAAGAAAGGAAACAGGCGTGAAAATCAATAAGATAATCCTTTATTCGTTCCGCAGTGGGGAATTGCAGGATTACAGCACTAGTGCACACAAGAGACATAGAAAAGAAACAGTATATGAAACATATTTAACTGTATTATATATTGCACCAGATGATGAATGTAATTAAAGTGGCCAAAAGTGATTAAAGTGTTAAACTGTTAAAGTGTTGTAAGTGTTAGTGGTCTACTGTGAGCTCAGCTTGTTGTGCAGCCTGACAGCAGCGGGAAGGAAGGACTTCCGGTACCTCTCCCTCAGACACCGGGGATGAAGCTGTGCAATCATTAGAATTATATCATATTAATGAAATGCAATCATATATAAGTTCTTCCTGTTTTATATTTGCTGGACCAGAATTCAGAGTGTGACATTGTTCCTCTGTTGTCACAGAAAACATAATATTTTAACCATAATATATTTAATAATGAACCAATGTTTTGACACGGCTGTCTTCTTCAGTGCAAAGAGGAATACATATTATAGTATATATATATATATATATATATATATATATATATATATATAGTTTTAAACACATTTCCTGGATGAGCCTGCGTCTCTCTGGAGTCCGGCCTCAGCGAGCCGGCAGACGGCTCCTGATCAAACAGCATTACTGCCCTGACATTATGTACAATATGCAGGACTTATAATTAGTTGTCACACACGAGGTTGGTGGCCTTATCGTCGCGGAGCCACATTTCAGGAACAGACTCTCGTTACTTCATTAGCGCTCCCCGCTCCACGGCGCGCTCCTCCCGGTTTCTCGGGGGAGAAAAGAAGAATTAATTCTGCAGCTGGATGGATGAATCCTCTCCAGCTGCTAATTGTGTTTTCTGCTATTTTATTTGTCCGATGCATGTTCTCCTCCTTGAAGCCGGATGTTCTCCATGGAGCTGAGGAATGTGTCTCTGGTTTGGAGGGACGCAGGTTTATGAAACATGGATATTAATGCTTTGAGGCTAGGCGTCTGAGGCTACGGACAATAAGTCCACAGAAGAAGAAGACGTGGTCACTCATTGGTTCGTGGACGGCCGCTCTGACGCCTCGAGTGCGAATATTTGCGAATATATTTTAACGAACTTTAGATTTTTGACGTGAATACTTTTCGCTCATATTCAGATTTATGTATCAGGTACGAGGGCAAAGCAGTTTTACATTTGACCAGAAGTGTAAAAAGAAGCAGTAAAAGTGTTATGTGCTCAATAAATAACAGGATAAATAATTCATAAGAATTCATAATTAAAAAAAGAAACGTAACAGTATAAGTAGTATAACAATATAGACAGTATGAACAGTGGATATGAGATGTGAGATATATGCAGTAAAATAATAAGAACATTAATATTAAGCAGCAAAACAGAGAAGGAAACATTTCTCTGACATTTGGCGCCTTAAATAAAGGAAAGCATCGCGTGATCATAACAAACTGCAACACAACTTTATTGCTCCTTTCAACCGCAACGAAGGCGGCGCAGACCGGATCCCCTCCTTTATGACAAGCCTCTGGCTCTTCTAAGGCTAACCTTTCACAATAAAAGCCCGAGGCGCATAACATTTGCGACGGAAGGATTTTGTTGTTTGGACCGATGCAGGCTAGCTGTTTCCTACCGTCCCCAGTCTTTATGCTAAGCTAAGCTAATCAATCAATCTACTCCTCGAACTATTAGCAAGAATCCCCAAAATCACTAAACCGTATCCATCGCATCATCATCAGTTCTTTAACTTATTTTATTTTATTAAACATTTTTCCTGCTATTGAGCGGTTCATTAATTAATTATATATATATATATATATATATATATATATATATATATATATATATATATATATACGTATATATATATATATATATATATACGTATATATATATATATATATATATATATATATATATATATATAATCATACAGCAGATGAAGGAACCTCCTCATCCTCGTGGAATTTGAGGAAATATTATTTCCCGTCTCCTCTCACATTCCCTGTTTTTATTGGTGACACAATATCGCAGCCTTTTAGTCCCTCTATGGCAGCGACATTCAGGGTTGTCTGCAGAGGAGGAGGAGGAGGAGGAGGAGGAAGAGGAGGAGGAGGAGGAGGAGGAGGAGGAGCTGCTGGTATTATCACAGGCTCTGCGTGAGTGTGGCTTTGTTCCAGAGTGGTAAGAAGAAGAAGAAGAAGAAGAAGAAGAAGAAGAAGAAGAAGAAGAAGAAGAAGAAGAAGAAGAAGAAGAAGAAGAAGAAGAAGAAGAAGAGATGGACAGGGAGAGAGAGGAAGAGAGAGAGAGGGAGGAGGAGGAGGAAGAGGGGCCACTTTCTGGTGAAGGTCAGCAGGTTAAGCCGATGGGGATGCTTGAGGGACCCCCCCCCCCCCCCCTACACACACACACACACACACAGGAGGCATCCATCACCCTGTGTGTGTTTACGATGACATCATCCCGACAGGCCGGAGCAGCGCTGAGCTTTTTTATTTGTGTGATGGACGGCGCGATGATAAAGGAGCTCGCTCTCCCTGAATGGGGGAGGGGCCACGGCGCTCGCCGGCGCTCATGGGAAGTGGATTCTGTTTTGTTTTTGTCGTCGGGCCTCTTGTGGCGCCGGCCACACGGACAGCTTCTTGTTTCTGTGTTTCTTCCCTCGGCCGGAGCTCAAGTCTTAATCACAGAGAACCTTTAAACAGCGTCTCTCAGGAAACAGCCTCCACATCACATTACATTACATCACATCACATTACATTACATCACATCACATCACATCACATCACATCACATCACATTACATCACATCACATCACATTACATCACATTACATCACATCACATCACATCACATCACATCACATTACATCACATTACATCACATTACATCACATCACATCACATTACATCACATCACATTACATTACACCACATCACATTACATTACATCACATTACATCACATTACATCACATCACATTACATTACATTACATCACATCACATCACATCACATTACACCACATCACATTACATCGCATCACATTACATCACATTACATCACATCACATTACATCACATCACATCACATCACATTACATTACATCACATCACATCACATCACATTACATTACATCACATCACATCACATCACATTACATCACATCACATCACATTACATCACATTACATTACATCACATCACATTACATTACATCACATTACATCACATTACATTACATCACATTACATCACATCACATCACATTACATCACATCACATCACATCACATTACATTACATCACATTACATCACATCACATCACATTACATCACATCACATCACATTACATTACATTACATTACATCACATCACATCACATTACATCACATCACATTACATTACATCACATTACATCACATCACATTACATTACATCACATTACATCACATCACATTACATTACATTACATCACATCACATTACATCACATCACATCACATCACATTACATCACATCACATTACATTACATCACATTACATCACATCACATCACATCACATCACATTACATTACATTACATTACATCACATTACATTACATTACATCACATTACATCACATTACATCACATCACATTACATTACATCACATTACATCACATCACATCACATTACATTACATCACATTACATCACATCACATTACATTACATTACATCACATTACATCACATCACATTACATCACATTACATTACATCACATTACATCACATCACATCACATTACATCACATTACATTACATCACATTACATCACATCACATCACATCACATTACATCACATCACATTACATCACATCACATTACATCACATTACATTACATCACATCACATCACATCACATTACATCACATCACATTACATCACATTACATCACATCACATCACATCACATTACATCACATCACATTACATCACATCACATTACATCACATTACATTACATCACATCACATCACATCACATTACATCACATCACATTACATCACATCACATTACATCACATTACATTACATCACATCACATCACATCACATTACATCACATCACATCACATTACATCACATTACATTACATTACATCACATCACATTACATCACTTTACATTACATTACATCACATCACATTACATTACATCACATCACATTACATCACATCACATCACATCACATTACATTATATCACATTACATCACATTACATTACATTACATCACATCACATCACATTACATTACATCACATCACATCACTTTACATTACATTACATTACATTACGTCACATTACATTACATTTAGCTGACTCTTTCGTCCAAAGAGACTTATAAGTGCATTCAACCATGAGTACAAACTCAGAACAACAAGAATCAAGAAAGTACAATTTCTCAATAAAGTTAAACCACAAAGTGGTATCAGTTTGTTTCCTTCACAGCTGCTCGCTGACTTTGAGCACATCGTGACTCCCAGTGAGTCTGCTGATTCGACTCAAACAATTAAAACACATCATCTTAAACGTGTTTCCTCTGCACACCAACACTTCCTGTGCACGGTGACCAGGACGGGCTGCGGCTCAGTCTGGCGTTCCCTCATTAGTATGAATTTGTGCGGAGGCTAATCACCCCAAATCCTGAACCTCCACTCCTCCGAGCGCAGTCGATATACTCCGTGATCTGTGAAACAAGAGATCTATTTATATGCTTTAAAGCGAAAGGAGCACTCAGCGTTTCTCTCCACGGAAAGATGCTCTCTGAAGCTCTCGCTAATGTGCTTCCACTTAACGGCCTGAAGAGCGATCTCCTCTGCTCCGACGGTCCAGAGAACAGGATGATGAAGTCACACCTGTATTATTAACCCTGTGAGCCTTAGTGAGGTCTGTTCAAGTAGTCCTATGAACCCCAAATGAGATCTAATACTTGTGTTATTGTATATTCTGAAAGAAAAATCACTTTTATAACATATTTTGATCATAACTATGAACATCCAGCATGATATGAGCCAGATTCCCCAAAAATGCCTCCTTGAGCCACCCCCTGGGTTTTTCCAGATGCTTGAAGACCTAAACAACCTACAGAGTTGTCAGACCCCTCTTTGTAATGATAATGACCTAAAGACCTGGAATCTGCAAGAGAAATCACAATAAATCAAAGCCTTGGGGAATTACGAAGGAGTTTTAGTTAAAAAACTGTGTCGTTTGGTTCAAAAATGTAAAAGTTATAACCTTTATGTCTAAACACCATTGGTTTGGGGCATGCTGGGATTAAACATTTGCATAAATCTCTACTTAAGACGTGTGATGCGTTCTAAGAAACCTCCCACGATCACGGAAGCATCCAGAGCGTAAAAAGTCGAAGCGAGTAGAAAAAGAAAACAGTCCGGCCGTATTTGGATTTTTCAGGTACTAATATACTACAAACAAGGATATCACTAGAGCGACCCACTGCTCCTTGAAATACTAAGGATGGGTCAAATGCAGAGAATTCATTTCCCCACTGTGGGACTAATAAGGGATTATTCTATTATATTCTATCATACTTTATTAGATTCATACAAGTTACGGCCGCCGCCAGAGGAGTCGCCCCCTGGTGGTCAGGAGAGAGAATGCAGCTTTAACACAGAAAGCATAGACTTCTATACAACCAGAGGAGTCACCCCCTGGTGGTCAGGAGAGAGAATGCAGCTTTAACACATGAAGCATCGACTTCTATACAACCAGAGGAGTCTCCCCCTGGTGGTCAGGAGAGAGAATGCAGCTTTAACACATGAAACATAGACTTCTATACAACCATAGGAGTCACCCCCTGGTGGTCAGGAGAGAGAATGCACGCAGCTGTTGGAGATGAACTTAGTGAAAGTGGTGTACTTGTTTCCCTGAAGTTTCCAGTTGGTTTGAGTTCTATTTGGCTCCTGGAACACTGACCCAGTTTACTGTTGACTCTCGGTCGGCCTCAGTTGGCGAGCGCTTGGCTGAAAGCCGGGCCTCAACTTTGTCCCACTGGCCGATTTAATGTGATTCATCTCGATCTCGTTAATGATCATGACGATAATCCCTCTGGGAGCAAAATAAATACAGAGCAACAGACAGAAAGACGACTTCTTCAACTTTTAGACATTTCCTACTCGGGCAGAGAGATCAGAGAAGAGGAGGACGAGTAAAACGAGGCCGGTGACACCCAGCAGGACGTCCTCTGGCACACACACACACACAGACACGCACACACACACACACACACACACACACACACACACACACACACACACACACACACACACACACACACACACACACACACACACAGACACGCACACACACACACACACACACACACACACACACACACAGACACGCGCACACACACACACACACACACACACACACACACACACACACACACATGCCGCTTGGCCACCAGAGCTGCACTGGCTCATGTTGAGAGGGTTTGAGGGACGTCGCTCGTCTTTGGCATGATCTGTATGTGTGTGTGTGTGTGTGTGTGTGTGTGTGTGTGTGTGTGTGTGTGTGTGTGTGTGTGTGTGTGTGTGTGCAGTGCTGCTGCCTGCATCCATAATTAAGCCCAACACACAACCATCCACTGGAATATAATTGGCCAGTGAAAGTGGAAGAGGAGAGGGGGAGGGGCTGCAAACTTTCTGAGCGAGAGGAAGAAGAGGAAGAAGAGGAAGAAGAGGGAACCCATTAACATGCTAATGGCGTCCTCGCTGGCTGCAGCCGCCCGCTGCCTCCATGTTGACACAACACTGAGGCTGAGAGCCTCCAGCAGCCGGCAGCTGTTGCGTAACTTCAGGACTCTTCTCTTCCTCTTTGTCATCCCTCGTTTTGTTTCTTCTGCTCCTGTTTTGGTTTCCTAGGCGACAGAGTGGGCACCGGACGAGGAGACCAGGCGGTCCTGTCAGAGCAAAGGCAAGACAGAGGTAACCATTACATCATGTCTGAGGGGGGTTTCCTTTATAAATATATATTTGGGGATCCTTCTCCTTTAATGCACAGCCATCGACCCGCTCTGCAATTACCTCCTTTTCTCTTTTCTTTTTTCTTCTTTTGTCTTTTCTCCTTTTCTTTTTTCTCCTTTTCCATTTCCTCCTTCCTCCTTTCCTTCCCCGACACAAAGCACCACACAGAGACCGATACTTACAGGAAAGCTTTCATAACCGTAAAGATGTGTCCTCCTCTGTGTTTCCACTCCGTCACAAACAAACAAGCTGCAGCCCGTTGCTGCAGACCAGGAGTTGCCGGTTGCCGGTTGACGGCAGCTTCCTTGTTGCTCTCTCCCTCAGGCCGAGTGTCAGAACTACATCCGGGTTCTGCTGGTGAACCAGACGGAGCTGATGACCTGTGGAACCAACGCCTTCCAGCCGCTGTGCACCACGCGGGAGGTACGGGTTCATTGGGAGGAATAAAGCTGTGGACTGGTGGGGCGACTGCGGCTCAGTGGTAGAGCGGGTCGTCCTTCACTCAGAGCGTCGGTGGTTCGATCCCCGGCTCTGCTAGCCCATGTCGATGTGTACTTGGGCAATCAACCCGAATGTTAGCCGTTCTACGGGAATGTTAGTTAGTCCTGATGGGCAGGTGCACCTTGCATGTAGCTCCTCCCATCATGTAGCTCCTCCCATCATGTAGCTCCTCCCATCGTGTAGCCCCTCCCATCGTGTAGCCCCTCCCATCGTGTAGCTCCTCTCGTCATGTAGCTCCTCCCATCGTGTAGCCCCTCCCATCGTGTAGCCCCTCCCATCGTGTAGCTCCTCCCATCGTGTAGCCCCTCCCATCGTGTAGCTCCTCCCATCATGTAGCTCCTCCCATCATGTAGCTCCTCCCATCGTGTAGCCCCTCCCATCGTGTAGCTCCTCCCATCGTGTAGCTCCTCCCATCGTGTGGCCCCTCCCATCGTGTAGCTCCTCCAATCAGTGTGAATGCTGACAAGTGTTACAGAGCTGTGAGTGGTTGGAGGACTAGAGAAAGGCAATGCCGTCCATATGTATACAGTCTATATACTGTATATATATACAGTATATATATACAGTATATATATACAGTATATATATGCAGTCTATACACAGTATATATATACATACAGTCCATTTACCACTACCTTAACCCTCCCTCTCCTCGTATCCTTCCTCCCTTTCCTCTCCTCCCTCTCCTCCCTCTCCTTCCTCTCCTCCTCTCCTCCTCCCTCCCTCTCCTCCCTCCCTCCTCGCCTCCTCCCTCCTCCCTCCTCCCTCTCCTCGTGTCCTTCCTCCCTCCCTCTCCTCCCTCTCCTCGTATCCTTCCTCCCTTTCCTCTCCTCCCTCTCCTTCCTCTCCTCCTCCCTCCCTCTCCTCCTCCCTCCTCGCCTCCTCCCTCCTCAGGTGGGCAACGTGAGCAGCGTTCTGGAGCGGGTGAACGGCGTGGCGCGTTGCCCGTACGACCCTCGCCACAACTCCACGGCGGTGGTGACGGAGAGCGGCGAGCTGTACGCCGCCACCGTCATCGACTTCTCGGGCCGCGACCCCGTGATCTACCGCAGCCTGGGAGGCATGCCGCCGCTCCGCACGGCGCAGTACAACTCCAAGTGGCTGAACGGTACGGAGAGAGGCGCTTCACCCGTCCTTCACCAGAACTCCTCTACTTCCAGACTGCAGTTCAGCTCCCAACACCACCTTCTGTCCCAGGAGCAGAAATAATGTGTCATAATCCAGACTTTTGTATCAGAGGTGATCTGATTGGGTTTGAACTCAATAATAATCCCCCGAGGTTGCCGTTATTTCAGGTTGCAGTTGTCGTTATTTCAGGTTGCAGTTGCCTTATTTCAGGTTGCAGCCGTTGTTGCTTCAGGTTGCAGCCGTTGTTGCTTCTGGTTGCAGCCGTTGTTGCTTCAGGTTGCAGATGTTGTTGCTTCAGGTTGCAGCCGTTGTTGCTTCAGGTTGCAGCCGTTGTTATTTCAGGTTGCAGCTGTTGTTGCTTCAGGTTGCAGCTGTTGTTATTTCAGGTTGCAGACGTTGTTGCTTCAGGTTGCAGCCGTTGTTGCTTCAGGTTGCAGCCGTTGTTATTTCAGGTTGCAGCCGTTGTTGCTTCAGGTTGCAGCCGTTGTTATTTCAGGTTGCAGCCGTTGTTGCTTCAGGTTGCAGTTGTCGTTATTTCAGGTTGCAGCCGTTGTTGCTTCAGGTTGCAGCCGTTGTTGCTTCAGGTTGCAGCCGTTGTTGCTTCAGGTTGCAGTTGTCGTTATTTCAGGTTGCAGCCGTTGTTGCTTCAGGTTGCAGTTGTCGTTATTTCAGGTTGCAGCCGCTGTTGCTTCAGGTTGCAGTTGTCGTTATTTCAGGTTGCAGCCATTGTTGCTTCAGGTTGCAGCCGTTGTTATTTCAGGTTACAGCCGTCGTTATTTCAGGTTGCAGTTGCCTTATTTCAGGTTGCAGTTGCCTTATTTCAGGTTGCAGCCGTTGTTGCTTCAGGTTGCAGCCGTTGTTGCTTCTGGTTGCAGATGTTGTTGCTTCTGGTTGCAGCCGTTGTTGCTTCAGGTTGCAGATGTTGTTGCTTCAGGTTGCAGCCGTTGTTGCTTCAGGTTGCAGCCGTTGTTATTTCAGGTTGCAGCCGTTGTTATTTCAGGTTGCAGCTGTTGTTGCTTCAGGTTGCAGTTGTCGTTATTTCAGGTTGCAGCCGTTGTTGCTTCAGGTTGCAGCCGTTGTTGCTTCAGGTTGCAGTCATCGTTATTTCAGGTTGCAGCCATTGTTATTTCAGGTTGCAGCCGTTGTTGCTTCAGGTTGCAGCCGTTGTTGCTTCAGGTTGCAGCCGTTGTTGCTTCAGGTTGCAGCCGTTGTTGCTTCAGGTTGCAGCCGTTGTTGCTTCAGGTTGCAGACGTTGTTGCCTCAGGTTGCAGCCGTTGTTGCCTCAGGTTGCAGCCGTTGTTGCTTCAGGTTGCAGCCGTTGTTGCTTCAGGTTGCAGCCGTTGTTGCCTCAGGTTGCAGCCGTTGTTGCCTCAGGTTGCAGCCGTTGTTGCCTCAGGTTGCAGCCGTTGTTGCCTCAGGTTGCAGCCGTTGTTGCCTCAGGTTGCAGCCGTTGTTGCCTCAGGTTGCAGCCGTTGTTGCCTCAGGTTGCAGCCGTTGTTGCCTCAGGTTGCAGCTCCTCTCGGCGGTGCGTTCAGGTTTTCAGGTGAAAAACGCTACGATGTGTGAAATTGATCCCACGCCGCTCGAAGCGCCCGGCTAACGGAACACAATCACTTCTTTTCTCTTCAGTTGTGTTTTTCTTTGTCTGCACGACATGTCTGAACTGGAAGAGAGAATTATTGATAAATAACATTTGAGAATAATGAAACTCCTCATGAGCCCAAAATATGATTAAAGTTCAGAAGTTGGTGAGACAAGGACGCCAAATAAAAGACAGAGATGTATTATTCTAATATAAATACTGGGACTGCAACTAACAATTAGTTTCACGGATTAATCTGTTTCATATTTTCTCAATTAATCCGTTTGTATCCATCTTTTAAAAGTCCAAAACCCCAAGATATTAATTTTACAGTAAGTGGAGAAATCTCCACAAACAAACAAACATTTTCTGCTCGATAAAGACTAATCGATTAATCCATCAGAGGTTTTCACTTTCATCAACTAATCATCAGCACAACAAACAAATATGCACATTAGAGAGAGAAGGGAAGGTGGAAGTGTGTGTGTGTGTGTGTGTGTGTGTGTGTGTGCGTGTGCGTGTGCATGTGTGTGTGCATGTGCGTGTGTGTGTGTGTCTGGAGGGATGAGAGGAAGGAGAGCAGATAGACTGAGGAGTCAGTGAGCGATGTGATTGTTCCTCACGGCAGGGAGACGACACACGCGTTCTTCACACCACGCGTGTGTGCTCCTGCATGCATATATATATATATATATATATATATATATATATATATATATGTATGTATTGAGATAGTGTGCACGCTGCATGTGCTTCCAAGTGATGTGTGAGAGTGTCTGTGATAGTGTCTTCATAGGAATAATCACATCTGGCTGCACACACTGAACACACACACACACACACACACACACACACACACACACACACGCTCAACACACACGTAGCTCTGCAGCTACACACACACACACTTTCACGCCAGCTCAGACGCCGTGCAGCGGAGCGGCGGTGTCGGTGTCGGTGACGGCGGTGAGTTCAGTTCCCGATGGATTCCGGGTGTGAATGAAATCTAATTTCCAGCTCTGAGCCGCTCCCGTTCAGGAGGCTGGGGGTCCTGGATCTAATCAATCTGTTCCCTTATTGGATTGGTCGCCTGCCTGGGCCAACCGTTTCCCATCATGCATCAGAATGACACAGGAGCTATGGAGTCGCCTGTGAAACAATCTAAACAATGTGAATCTCTCAGTCCCCCAAAGACGTTGCATGTAACATGCTTATGAATATCTCTGTTGTCTGCTCTCAGCTTCACAGACCTCTGTTTGAAATACAAAATAAAACTGAAGCAAGAAATGAACGCAGCCTTGGTTATGCTCATAACCATGAGCATAACCATGAGCATAACCATGGATATAACCATGCTCATAACCATGAATATAACCATGAGCATAACCATGAATATAACCATGCTCATAACCATGCTCATAACCATGAGCATAACCATGAGCATAACCATGGATATAACCATGCTCATAACCATGAGCATAACCATGCTCATAACCATGAACATAACCATGCTCATAACCATGAGCATAACCATGTTCCACATAGAGACATCAGGTTGTTATGCAGTTAAAGTACATAGTTTCATCTTTACGGCTGTTACATTGATACCATTTTACGTCATATTGTTGCGTTACTTTGTTGCGCTACGTTATTTGTTGCGCTACGTTATTTGTAGCGCTACATTTGTTGCGCTACGTTGTTGCGCTACGTTATTTGTTGCGTTACGTTATTGCGCTACATTATTTGTTGCGCTACGTTGTTGAGCTACGTTGTTGCGCTACATTATTTGTTGCGCTACCTTGTTGCGCTACCTTGTTGCGCTACCTTGTGCTACCTTGTTACATGTTGGTGTGTGAATTCAGACGCATGAAGAAAGACGATTCCTCCGAAACGAAACACTCAGATCTCGTCTGAAGCGCTCAGAGCAGACTGGAGGTGAGCTACGAGGTGGAGCTGCTCCCCGCTCATAAATATCCTCCATCTTTAAACGGAAGCCTCATGTGCTGATAGTGATGGCAGCCTGAGGGGTGAACAGTCTGTCTCCACACACACACACACACACACACACACACACACACACACACACACACACACACACACACACACACACACACACACACACACACACACACACACAATGAGCGGCTCCATGTAGCTGGAGGCATGACGGTTGTCTCTTCATTTGCAGTAATTAGCAGCAGCACTCACTTGTTCACTCGTTTGACATTAGATGACACCTCTGGGTGTCACGCATAATAATAATAACAATAAGAAGAACAATGAATCCGCTGGGCTTGTTTCTTTTAGTTTCTTTAATCTCTCGTTAAGCAGCAGCTCCACTTTACTAAACACACCTGATGAGATCACCGCTCAGTGAAACCAGCTCCGCCGCCTTGAAGAGGAAACAGCACGACGGACTAGAACCGTACGGCCGAGGCCTCGGCCCGCACGGGGTTATTGTTATTGTTGTTATTGTTGTTATTGTTGTTATTAGAGCTGCGTGTGGACTGCGGCTCTCTTCCTGCGTCTTCTTGCCTCTAGAAGCCTCTCTGGCCTGAGGCTCCATCAGGCTTCAGCCTCGTGTGTTTATGGGGTCCACACTGAGGCTCAGGCCTTCATGGGGGGACATCACTGTGGATGAAGGGACCCAGCAGAGGAGACAGGAGACAGGGGACAGGGGACAGGGGACAGGAGACAGGAGACAGGGGACAGGAGACAGGAGACAGGGGACAGGAGACAGGAGACAGCAGTGTGTTCTGTTCCTTCGCCTGGAGGAAGACGTCGGCCCGGTGGCTCAGCGGCAGGAGGAGGTTCAGTTTGACTCATCTGTACCTCACAGTGTCCTGAGGAGGAAGTCGTGGTTCTGTGATGTGATGTGGGATAAAACCAGGTGGATTTATAGAGAATGAATCAAAACTTCATCTTTGAACATTATTAATTATCCTTTTGGGAGCCAGCGCTCCTGAAACTGCCTCCAATGGGGTTCAGCTCTTCCCAAGTCCTTCAGCATCAGAGCCACTGATGTAGAGCAACATATAGAGCCTTTAAATCCATCTTTCATGTTTATGACACTATTCCACAATAAATATGAATCCATAAATATGACTTGAAGGAACTCGAGAGTGACTTGAGAGAGCGCCCTGAGTTTTGAAAAAATCAATTTCCATATCGCCACAGGATTAGCAGCGTTTAGAAAGCTTAGAACCTTCTGAATGTAGATTAGTGGTAATGCTCCCAAATCCACCGTCAAGCAAAGGTAGCAACCGCAGTGCAACGCATTGCCAGCAAAGAAAGAGAAATATGACGTATTATAATATTTCACAGGGCTTTGCTTGGTGTCTTTAAGCGGCCGCAGTGACGGAGGCGCGTTCAATTACCACAGAAGAAGTCACGGCATTTTCAGTGTTGCTCTGTCATGTTGATGATGTCATGTTGATGACGTCTTGTTGATGATGTCATGTTGATGATGTCATGTTGATGATGTCATGTTGATGATGTCATGTTGATGACGTCTTGTTGATGATGTCTTGTTGATGATGTCATGTTGATGATGTCGTGTTGATGATGTTGTGTTGATGATGTCATGTTGATGATGTCTTGTTGATGATGTCATGTTGATGATGTCGTGTTGATGATGTCGTGTTGATGATGTCATGTTGATGACGTCTTGTTGATGATGTCATGTTGATGATGTCATGTTGATGATGTCATGTTGATGATGTCATGTTGATAATGTCATGTTGATGACGTCTTGTTGATGATGTCATGTTGATGATGTCGTGTTGATGATGTTGTGTTGATGATGTCATGTTGATGATGTCGTGTTGATGATGTTGTGTTGATGATGTCATGTTGATGATGTCATGTTGATGATGTCGTGTTGATGATGTCGTGTTGATGATGTTGTGTTGATGATGTCATGTTGATGATGTCATGTTGATGATGTCGTGTTGATGATGTCGTGTTGATGATGTTGTGTTGATGATGTCATGTTGATGATGTCTTGTTGATGATGTCTTGTTGATGATGTCGTGTTGATGATGTCGTGTTGATGATGTCGTGTGTTTACGAACCGTCCTGACTGGTGTTTACGTGGTGATAACCGCCCAGATAAATAAAAGCCGCCCGGCCGTCCAGTGAAACTCACAGCGCTGCATGGATTTACTGTCCAGCGTCAGTAGAGGCCTCTGAGTTCTCTCTGGAGAGGCTCTCCTCCATCAGGAGGTCAACGCATCAGCACTGAGGAGACGTTGACCCCCGTGTAGTGACCGGTGACCCCTCCCTCCCTCTCTCCCCCCGCAGAGCCCCACTTCATCTCGGCCTACGACATCGGCCTCTTCACCTTCTTCTTCCTGAGGGAGAACGCCGTGGAGCACGACTGCGGGAAGACGGTCTACTCCCGCGTGGCGCGAGTCTGCAAGAACGACATCGGCGGGCGGTTCCTGCTGGAGGACACCTGGACCACGTTCATGAAGGCCCGGCTCAACTGCTCCCGGTCCGGGGAGATCCCCTTCTACTACAACGAGCTGCAGAGCACCTTCTACCTGCCGGAGCAGGACCTCCTCTACGGCATCTTCACCACCAATGTGTGAGTGCTCTACCCAGCTGTGATGTCATGATGTAGTGTTCAGGAGGAGGAGCATGATGTAGTGTTCAGGAGGAGGAGCATGATGTAGTGTTCAGGAGGAGCATGATGTAGTGTTCAGGAGGAGGAGTATGTTGTAGTGTTCAGGAGGAGGAGCATGATGTAGTGTTCAGGAGGAGGAGTATGATGTAGTGTTCAGGAGGAGGAGCATGATGTAGTGTTCAGGAGGAGGAGTATGATGTAGTGTTCAGGAGGAGGAGCATGATGTAGTGTTCAGGAGGAGGAGCATGATGTAGTGTTCAGGAGGAGCATGATGTAGTGTTCAGGAGGAGGAGCATGATGTAGTGTTCAGGAGGAGGAGCATGATGTAGTGTTCAGGAGGAACATGATGTAGTGTTCAGGAGGAGCATGATGTAGTGTTCAGGAGGAGCATGATGTAGTGTTCAGGAGGAGGAGCATGATGTAGTGTTCAGGAGGAGGAGCATGATGTAGTGTTCAGGAGGAGCATGATGTAGTGTTCAGGAGGAGGAGCATGATGTAGTGTTCAGGAGGAGCATGATGTAGTGTTCAGGAGGAGGAGTATGATGTAGTGTTCAGGAGGAGGAGCATGATGTAGTGTTCAGGAGGAGGAGCATGATGTAGTGTTCAGGAGGAGCATGATGTAGTGTTCAGGAGGAGGAGCATGATGTAGTGTTCAGGAGGAGGAGCATGATGTAGTGTTCAGGAGGAGGAGTATGATGTAGTGTTCAGGAGGAGCATGATGTAGTGTTCAGGAGGAGCATGATGTAGTGTTCAGGAGGAGCATGATGTAGTGTTCAGGAGGAGGAGCATGATGTAGTGTTCAGGAGGAGCATGATGTAGTGTTCAGGAGGAGGAGTATGATGTAGTGTTCAGGAGGAGCATGATGTAGTGTTCAGGAGGAGGAGCATGATGTAGTGTTCAGGAGGAGGAGCATGATGTAGTGTTCAGGAGGAGCATGATGTAGTGTTCAGGAGGAGGAGCATGATGTAGTGTTCAGGAGGAGGAGTATGATGTAGTGTTCAGGAGGAGGAGTATGATGTAGTGTTCAGGAGGAGGAGCATGATGTAGTGTTCAGGAGGAGGAGCATGATGTAGTGTTCAGGAGGAGGAGCATGATGTAGTGTTCAGGAGGAGCATGATGTAGTGTTCAGGAGGAGGAGTATGATGTAGTGTTCAGGAGGAGCATGATGTAGTGTTCAGGAGGAGCATGATGTAGTGTTCAGGAGGAGCATGATGTAGTGTTCAGGAGGAGGAGCATGATGTAGTGTTCAGGAGGAGCATGATGTAGTGTTCAGGAGGAGGAGTATGATGTAGTGTTCAGGAGGAGGAGCATGATGTAGTGTTCAGGAGGAGCATGATGTAGTGTTCAGGAGGAGGAGTATGATGTAGTGTTCAGGAGGAGGAGCATGATGTAGTGTTCAGGAGGAGGAGCATGATGTAGTGTTCAGGAGGAGGAGCATGATGTAGTGTTCAGGAGGAGGAGTATGATGTAGTGTTCAGGAGGAGGAGCATGATGTAGTGTTCAGGAGGAGGAGCATGATGTAGTGTTCAGGAGGAGGAGCATGATGTAGTGTTCAGGAGGAGGAGCATGATGTAGTGTTCAGGAGGAGGAGCATGATGTAGTGTTCAGGAGGAGGAGCATGATGTAGTGTTCAGGAGGAGGAGCATGATGTAGTGTTCAGGAGGAGGAGTATGATGTAGTGTTCAGGAGGAGGAGCATGATGTAGTGTTCAGGAGGAGCATGATGTAGTGTTCAGGAGGAGGAGTATGATGTAGTGTTCAGGAGGAGCATGATGTAGTGTTCAGGAGGAGCATGATGTAGTGTTCAGGAGGAGCATGATGTAGTGTTCAGGAGGAGGAGCATGATGTAGTGTTCAGGAGGAGCATGATGTAGTGTTCAGGAGGAGGAGTATGATGTAGTGTTCAGGAGGAGGAGCATGATGTAGTGTTCAGGAGGAGCATGATGTAGTGTTCAGGAGGAGGAGTATGATGTAGTGTTCAGGAGGAGGAGCATGATGTAGTGTTCAGGAGGAGGAGCATGATGTAGTGTTCAGGAGGAGGAGCATGATGTAGTGTTCAGGAGGAGGAGTATGATGTAGTGTTCAGGAGGAGGAGCATGATGTAGTGTTCAGGAGGAGCATGATGTAGTGTTCAGGAGGAGGAGTATGATGTAGTGTTCAGGAGGAGCATGATGTAGTGTTCAGGAGGAGGAGTATGATGTAGTGTTCAGGAGGAGCATGATGTAGTGTTCAGGAGGAGGAGTATGATGTAGTGTTCAGGAGGAGCATGATGTAGTGTTCAGGAGGAGGAGCATGATGTAGTGTTCAGGAGGAGGAGCATGATGTAGTGTTCAGGAGGAGCATGATGTAGTGTTCAGGAGGAGCATGATGTAGTGTTCAGGAGGAGGAGCATGATGTAGTGTTCAGGAGGAGCATGATGTAGTGTTCAGGAGGAGGAGCATGATGTAGTGTTCAGGAGGAGGAGCATGATGTAGTGTTCAGGAGGAGGAGTATGATGTAGTGTTCAGGAGGAGTATGATGTAGTGTTCAGGAGGAGGAGCATGATGTAGTGTTCAGGAGGAGCATGATGTAGTGTTCAGGAGGAGCATGATGTAGTGTTCAGGAGGAGGAGCATGATGTAGTGTTCAGGAGGAGCATGATGTAGTGTTCAGGAGGAGGAGTATGATGTAGTGTTCAGGAGGAGGAGCATGATGTAGTGTTCAGGAGGAGCATGATGTAGTGTTCAGGAGGAGGAGCATGATGTAGTGTTCAGGAGGAGGAGCATGATGTAGTGTTCAGGAGGAGGAGCATGATGTAGTGTTCAGGAGGAGCATGATGTAGTGTTCAGGAGGAGTATGATGTAGTGTTCAGGAGGAGGAGCATGATGTAGTGTTCAGGAGGAGGAGCATGATGTAGTGTTCAGGAGGAGCATGATGTAGTGTTCAGGAGGAGGAGTATGATCCTCTCTGCTTCAGTACTCAAGGAGTAGAAGTTAATTGTACTTCCTGGTAATGCACATAACTCAGTGTATTATTTCTAGGTGGAGGATTCATAACTCGAACGCATCACTATATAAAAAGTTCTACTGTCACTTTTATTATTCCTCCTTTGGGAACAATACTCTATCAATATGTATTAACATCATTCCTTAATATGAGTAGGAACAGTGTGTGTGTGTGTGTGTGTGTGTGTGTGTGTGTGTGTGTGTGTGTGTGTGTGTGTGTGTGTGTGTGTGTGTGTGTGTGTGTGATGAAAACAAAGAAGAAACTGCAGAATGGAGGTGGGAATACCTTTTAGAACATTAACTCTGTCTTTCGGTCTCTGTTTTGTAATTAAGTGGCAAACAGAGAAGCAGGCGGTCGTTAATAAACGTTATTACTGGAGTTATTAAAGTAAAATATGTGATGACGTCACTCTTATTGTTCCCCAACGTTCCCCTCAGTGTTGAACAAGCTGCAGCTGCACCAAAGAGCCGTTTCTGCCCCATCAAGAGGATCATTATACACACACACACACACACACACACACACACACACACACACACACACACACACACACACACACACACACACACACACACACACACAGTTATATATATATTTAACAGCTAAATCTTTATGGAAACCAAACTAACTCTCAAAATGTCAGCCTTGCAGCGAGGGAGCCGTCTCCGTCTCGCTCTTCTCGCACATGCTCAGTAGGCTCCGGAGTATTGAGAGCTGGTGAACCCTGACGGATCAGCGGTGAGAGGTCGCTCTCACCTTCTGCTGCCTCACCTGTTCAGATGCCTGCAGCCAGAGAGAGAGAGAGAGAGAGAGAGAGAGAGAGAGAGAGAGAGAGAGAAGAAAGAGAGAGAGAGAGAGAGAGAGAGAGAGAGAGAGAGAGAGAGATGAAGCGACAACAAGAGAAGAAAAGCCAGGAGGATAACGGGAATGAGGGATTGAGGAGAGGTAATGAGAAAACCTGTTGAGCTCCAAGCTTTTGTCCTCCGTCCCTTTGTCTCCTCCTTCCTCTTCCTCCCTTCCTCTCTCCTCATGAGGCCGGATATGTTAATGCAATCACCACAAACTCCATCTGTCTGATCGGCCTCTCAGCCGCTGCAGGAGTTTAGGCTGTCAGAGCCGAGCAGGAGGAGTCATGTGACCTCCTCTCCTCCCTGACTCCTCCCACATGAGTCATGTGACCTCCTCTCCTCCCTGACTCCTCCCACGTGAGTCATGTGACCTCCTCTCCTCCCTGACTCCTCCCACGTGAGTCATGTGACCTCCTCTCCTCCCTGACTCCTCCCCATGTGAGTCATGTGACCTCCTCTCCTCCCTGACTCCTCCCCATGTGAGTCATGTGACCTCCTCTCCTCCCTGACTCCTCCCCATGTGAGTCATGTGACCTCCTCTCCTCCCTGACTCCTCCCACATGAGTCATGTGACCTCCTCTCCTCCCTGACTCCTCCCCATGTGAGTCATGTGACCTCCTCTCCTCCCTGACTCCTCCCACATGAGTCATGTGACCTCCTCTCCTCCCTGACTCCTCCCCACATGAGTCATGTGACCTCCTCTCCTCCCTGACTCCTCCCCATGTGAGTCATGTGACCTCCTCTCCTCCCTGACTCCTTGTTAGCGTGTGTCAATTATTGGATGCCTGGAAGAACTCAGTTCGACAACTTCTCTCGTTCTCTATATTTATTTACTAAATGATCACAAGTAAAGTAGTAAGCGCTGCAATTGCTAAAGCAGTGAGTGGTACAGCAACACGCAGGTTGGGCAAAGAACAACTGCCCACAACGGAAGTGGGGCCTTTCATACACAGTTTATCGTCACAGGTTGGTCTCGCCTCGTCCTAACATCTGATTCGCTCTGTCCTGTCAAGAGGAGGAGAATCCCGTGTTCTCATCTTTTCTCACAAGACTGGAACACAACGACCAGTCTGCTTCCAGAATGTCAATATACTGATAAACAGCTGTGGTGTTGAAGTGCGCAGGCGTGTGACTACCTTCCCTTGAGAACTGGACATTTCATAGACACAACAGCTGCATAGCTGTGTTATACTGACCTCGCTAACCTGAACTTTAATAGACATGAAGAGTAATGCAATGAAGAATATCTACAGAATATAAGGATTTATATTATCAGTCCTCCCACATGAGTCATGTGACCTCCTCTCCTCCCTGACTCCTCCCACATGAGTCATGTGACCTCCTCTCCTCCCTGACTCCTCCCACATGAGTCATGTGACCTCCTCTCCTCCCTGACTCCTCCCATGTAAAAGGAGCATCTTAAAACAACATCTGTTGTCTCCAGATTATCGGGGAAGACGTTTCCAGAGTTAATCGACAGGAAGAAAAGACCAAATTTGTTCAGTAATTAAAATGTTAAAAGTCATGTGTGGAGCTGAAACACAAAATGTGAGGATTTGATGGTGTTTTACGCCACTTTAAATTAAACATCTGGGTTTTAATTAAACTAAACAACCCAAAGCTATTCTCACTGTTTTCTTACAACGCCTTAAAGGTCTTGATTAGATTATCAGTTTTATTGATGAGTAAACAAAAGAAGAATAACCAATGAAATGAACATTAAGTCGATAGAAGTCAACACTCATAAAGGTCCTGTACCTCTTTGTTCACTTAAATACATTTCAAAAAGAGCTTTAAAGATTTTTTTACTTACTGTAATAATAATAATACTTATAATTGGTAATACTAATAATTTTATAATAATGATAATCACAATCAGTATAATCATAGTAATAATATTAATGAAACAATTAAAAATACTCCAGCACTTCAGTAACTCACCTAAAGAAAGTTTGGGGACTTTTTAAAATAAAATAATCAAAATCGAAGCAGCAGAAACTGAGACGTCTCGACTTTTAGTCTCTTGTAGGCGTCAAGCTCCAAGAAACACCAGATCCTACACTTCCCATGATGCAAAGCAACCGCTCTTAGTTAGACTCCTCCCTCATGAACATGTTTTCACACACATTCTCTTTAAATCTGTTTCTCTTTAATCAATATGTCAAATGAGGAAGAAGCAGATCAATTAAGGGAGGAAAGGATCTAGGAAAGGTTCCAGGAGAGGATCTAGGAAAGGATCCAGGCATAGGGTTTAGGAAAGAATCCAGGAAAGGGTTTAGTAAAGAATCCAGGAAAGGGTTTAGGAAAGAATCCAGGAAAAGATCCAGGAAAGGATCCAGGAAAGGGTCCAGGAAAGGATCCAGGAAAGGATCCAGGAAAGAATCCAGGAAAGAGTTCAGGAAAGGGTTCAAACTGGTTAAGGAAAGGATCCAGGAAAGGATTTAGGAAATAACCCAGGAGAGGATTCAGGGAACCATCCAGGACAATATCCAGGAAAGGATCCAGGAAAGGATCCAGAAAAGGATCCAGGAAAGGATCCAGGAAAGGATCCAGGAAAGGATCCAGGAAAGGGTTCATTGAGCCTGTGTAGCGCTCATGAAGTGCAGGGTTCAGGATGAGGACCCTCCAGACCTCCAGAGCACGACCAGCTTTCAATGAGGAGTCTCACCGGTAGTTACCAACTCATTACGAGCCTCCTTATCTGTCTGTGGGCGACTCCACTGACACCAGGAGAGGAGGAGGAGGAGGAGGAGGAGGAGGAGGAAGAGGAGGAGGAGGAGGAGGCTTGCTGAAGCAACAGGTTCCATTAAGTCATTAGGAGTGTTTGATTCATCATGGAAGTCCTTCAGAAGGAGGGAGGTCGAGTACCTCAGGGTCTGGATCTCCAGTGAGGGAGAAGTGGAGCGGGAGGTTTGATGAAGGAGGTGAAGAAGAGGAAGGTGAAGCTCACAGTCTGTAAATAAGAAGAGGACGTAGTCGTCGTCATGACGTCTCTCGTTGGTTTGTGGATGTTTTGAAGCCTCCAGTTCAGCATTTTGGCCGTCGCCATCTTGTTTTTTGCAACCAGTGAACAGGAAGTGACCATATTTGGACTGAGGAGGAGTGACTAGAGTCTCTGGTGTCGAGCTGTCAATCATTTTGTAGCCCCGCCCTAAAGTCACGACGACTACGTCCACTTCCTATATCGACTTACAGAAACAACAACTCTGAAATCACATTTCTTTGAAAAACATTACATCCTCCGATCAAATGATTTAGGATCAAGCAAAAATGACTTTTCTGAAATAATCTTTAGAATAACTGAAACAATTTATATAATTTCATATTTATGACGCGCAAATAAACGGCAATTCAGTCTAAATATTAGACTGAATATTATTAGTTGTCGATCCAATAAGTGCCTTGTAGAAAGGATATGACTGAGTGTGTGTGTGTGTGTGTGTGTGTGTGTGTGTGTGTGTGTGTGTGTGTCGCATCAAATCCACCTTGAAATGAGCTACGGGCGCTGATCTGAATACAGTTTGACAGAATCGGCGGCATTTGTTCTCATTCTTGTCACAGATGTGTATTTTTTAAATCAACCCCCCCCCCCACACACACACACACACACACACACACACACACACACACACACACACACACACACACACACACACACACACACACACACACGCATCCTGTGGTAAATAGGTCGGGTCCGGCAGCCGGTTTGTTTGCTTCATTGTTCCTCGGCGCTGCTGCTGACTCAGTCGGCCCCTGGCTGTGACTGTTTGGGGCCAAAGGCTCCTGTGGTGCAGCGGCACAATGTGAGTGAAACCAGGTCTTAAGACAGACTCTGAGCAACGCAGTACTTTGTACTACATATGATACTACATGATGATACTACATATGATACTACATATGATACTACATGTGATATTACATGATGATACTACATATGATACTACATATGATACTACATATGATGTACTTCTTACCCTCGTTATTCTGCAGATTCAACCACAATATAATCAGCAAATAAAATAACATATATTTATTAAAAACACATTTACCGGCTGCAACACTTCAGTGGGAAACACATGAATGCATCAATAATTATAAATGAATTCATAGTAAAGCTAAAAATAAACGTGTTCTGAATTCATCACACGGCATTAAACTGTTATTAACCAGTAAAATAATATGAAAAGTATCTCAAATCATTATTCTCCACTCAAAAAACAAAAGGATGACCAAAATGCTGTTTTGAGAGAAATCAAAACCATCATATAAGTAAAGTTATGAATAAATAGCAGCAAAGAAAGAATGATAGATAAAGAACATGAAGGCACAATAGAGATATGAGCGTAGTCATAACAGGCAAGAGGAAACTTCTGCATCTCGTCTGAAACGTGCAGCCACAACTCCACCAGCTGGAGATGCTTATCAGCCGCTGGTGTTCAGGCTCTCTGGGGTCGGATCCCGCCTGATTGTGGCAGCAGCCGGGAGGCCGTCGCCTCCTCAGCACCTCATGCTGGATGCTTATCACACTGATTGTGATGCTGCAGCTGGAGGCGACAACGCGGCTCCTGGAAGGTGATGCATGATTCACACCGGCGTGGATCGTGAGGCTCCTCATGAGGGCTGCCGGGGCCGCCATGCTGCGTTCACACCAAGAGCGTTACGAGTAGATCATAAGCGAAGTCAATGCACGGACGCGATAGGTTTACATTTACCAACTCTGCCGAAAGATTCACGTGACGCTGAGTTTGATGTTCCCACGTATGTGGAGTTTACACAACAAGTATAAAGCAGAACTAGTGCTTATTTCCATGGTGGATGGCGGAAACGGTAACTGTTTTTACGGAGATAAGCCACGCCCCCTTTCAGGCGCGAGTAACATTCGCAACACGTTTGGTGTGAACGCAGCATGAGGGCGAGCGAGGCCTCGGAGGGTCAGACAGCTTCTCCTCCAGCTCTTAGCTGCCATCACCCTATTCCTCCCTAACCTCCTCCTCCTCCTCCTCTTCCTCCTCCTCCTCCTCCTCCTCCTGCATCAAATCACCTTCAGGTGATCACCATTTCATTCCCAAAAGTCCCAAAATTTTAAGATCCGTACAAAGTCTCTAAACCATAACGAGTAACTTCAGACCTCATAATCATTAAAATTATACTTCATCTTCAATTCCCTTCAGTTATTTTTTAATCATCATGTCTAGAAGGTCGTTCCATTTCTATTAACGTCGAATGGTTTAAAAAAAAAAATCTTTTCTATCAAGAAAGTTTTTCATGCGTTTATTTTCTCAAGAATTGAATATTGTGATTTATTCAAGGGATAAAAAACTGAACAAATGCAGCCCGGCTTCACCAGAACCATGAACCAAAACCATGAACCAAGACCATGAACCAAAACCAAAACCATGAACCAAAACCATGAACCAAAACCATGAACCAAGACCATGAACCAAAACCAAAACCATGAACCAAAACCAAAACCATGAACCAAAACCATGAACCAAGACCATGAACCAAAACCAAAACCATGAACCAAAACCAAAACCATGAACCAAAACCATGAACCAAACCACCACAGGTCCTGCTCTCTCTTCCTGCTCCACCAGCTCTCTCTCTGGTTCTGGCTGCAGGTAAACGCAGTCAGCAGCTCATTACCTGCGAGTGTGTGTGTGCGCGTGTGTGTGTGTGTGTGTGTGTGTTGATAGCGTAGCTTAGCCTCCAGCTACGTGGCCTCTGTTTAGTGCAGGATCCATTAAAAGGAAGCAGCACATTACAGGAAAGGCTTCCTGACACAGCTGCACACGTACTACCAACACCTTCTATGATGTCATGGTTTGAACATGTTCTATGATGTCATGGTTTGAACATGTTCTATGATGTCATGGTTTGAACATGTTCTATGATGTCATGGTTTGAACATGTTCTATGATGTCATGGTTTGAACATGTTCTATGATGTCATGGTTTGAACATGTTCTATGATGTCATGGTTTGAACAGGTTCTATGATGTAATGGTTTGAACATGTTCTATGATGTCATGGTTTGAACATGTTCTATGATGTCATGGTTTGAACAGGTTCTATGATGTCATGGTTTGAACATGTTCTATGATGTCATGGTTTGAACAGGTTCTATGATGTCATGGTTTGAACAGGTTCTATGATGTCATGGTTTGAACAGGTTCTATGATGTCATGGTTTGAGCAGGTTCTATGATGTCATGGTTTGAACATGTTCTATGATGTAATGGTTTGAACATGTTCTATGATGTAATGGTTTGAACATGTTCTATGATGTCATGGTTTGAACATGTTCTATGATGTCATGGTTTGAACAGGTTCTATGATGTCATGGTTTGAGCAGGTTCTATGATGTAATGGTTTGAAGTAAAGTCGTTGTCCCCCCTCCCGCTCTGAAGCAACAGCATCGCGGCGTCGGCGGTGTGCGCCTTCAACCTGAGCGCCATCAGCCAGGCCTTCAACGGGCCGTTCCGCTCGCAGGAGAACCCGCGCTCCACCTGGCTGCCCACCGCCAACCCCATCCACAACTTCCAGGTGGGTTCAGCCGCTCCACCTGGTCCGGTCCGTCTCATGGCCAACTGGGACAGGACACACATCACACTTCATAAACGTGTTGTGAGTCCTCGCTTTAGCCCAGGAGCTGGACTCATGGAAGAAAAGCATCCAGCTGGAAGAATGCTTTCACATTTTACTGATCATGCAGTTTTCTGCATGAATAATAATGATATGAAGATGTATATACAGTACATATCTCTCCATCCTCTCACCAGGAGAAGGTTCATGCGGGACCAGGTGCCTCCCACTTCATGAAAGATCCAGAACTTGTTTCCTATTTGTTCTTCTGCAGAGTTTCATTAAAACAAAATACATTTCACTTTCCAGTAAAAAAAAAAAAAAAAGATGCAATTATGAAAATAGAATGAAGAGTTGACCCAATCAAAGCAGACGTATTGATTATTTAATGTCCCCCCAGTGTGGGACCATAGAGGACCCGGGGCCCAACGAGGGCCTGACGGAGCGCAGCCTGCAGGACGCCCAGCGGCTCTACCTCATGAACGACGTGGTGCAGCCGGAGTCCGTCGACCCGCTCGTCATGCAGGACGACGTCCGCTTCTCCAACCTGGTGGTGGACATCGTGCAGGGGATGGACACGCTGTACCACGTCATGTACATCAGCACCGGTGAGTTATGCACATATATATATATATATATATATATATATATATATATATATATATATATATATATATAATATCAGTGGCGGGCCGTGCATTTTCTACCTGGGCCTTCTGTGCCGTCTGATATCGTTTACATAAATACTCGCATGACGGGATGCTGAGTCATTAACGGACAATGCATGCATACATCAACAAGAACCATCACATTTAGTTATAACAAAACATGACAAAACAATCCAACAAAACTGCGGCACTAAAACACTCAAGAGCACGAGCCACGATCAGAAGGAACGATATAAGGGCGGCTGGAGCTCAGGGGGATGAGTGGTCGTCCCGCAACCACAAGGCAGCCGGTTCGATCCCCAGTCCCCCCATAGCTCACATGTCTCATGTCCCTGAGCAAGACACTGAACCCTCAGCTGCTCCCCGGGCGCCTCACAGGGCTGCCCACTGCTCCCTATCCAGGGATGGGTCACATGCAGAGAAGAATCTCCCCAAGGGGATTAATAAAATGCATGTTTCCTTCTTTCTTTTTCTTCTTAACTGCTGCTAACGTTACTAGCTCTCCTCCTGCTGGTTCTCTGTTAACGGTGCTGCTAACGTTACTAGCTCTCGCCCTGCTGGTTCTCTGTTAGCGGTGCTGCTAACGTTACTAGCTCTCGTCCTGCTGGTTCTGTTAGCGGTGCTGCTAACGTTACTAGCTCTCCTCCTGTTGGTTCTCTGTTAGCGGTGCTGCTAACGTTACTAGCTCTCGCCCTGCTGGTTCTCTGTTAGCGGTGATGCTAACGTTACTAGCTCTCGTCCTGCTGGTTCTGTTAGCGGTGCTGCTAACGTTACTAGCTCTCGTCCTGCTGGTTCTGTTAGCGGTGCTGCTAACGTTACTAGCTCTCCTCCTGTTGGTTCTCTGTTAGCGGTGCTGCTAACGTTACTGATCACATGATCTCCTGGTCACATGATCACATGATCACCTGTTTTACTGGATACTGGAGGAGAAACTTTATTTATTATCAACACGAGATCTTTCTGATATGTAATCTTCTTGTCCAATCAGAATACGGCACCATCTTAAAGGCGCTGGCGACGCCCAACAAGAACCTACAGGGCTGTTACCTGGAGGAGATGGAGCTCCTCCCGCCGGGCGAGCGGGAGCCCATCCTGAGCCTGCAGATCCTGCATAGCGACCGCTCGCTCTTCGTCGGGCTCAACAACCGAGTCCTGAAGATCCCGCTGGAGCGCTGCGCCACCTACAAGACGGAGACGTGAGTCCTGCAACGTGCTATGAGGAGAACGCATGCTTTGGAGGGAGAACGTCAACCTTTTCACTTCATGAAAGTTACCGTAAAAGTCGGGTTACAAGCCGCTTCTACCTCCGGTGGGTGTCCGCTGCTGCAAGCTCCTGCCCGCGTCCCCTCTGCCCGAGTCGGGTGTCGAGCCAGGCCTGGTCCCGCTACCTTCGGTGGTTGTCAGAGCGCTAGCAGGAGCGCTAGCAGGAGCACCAGCTGGCTACAGCGGGGAGCTAACAGGGACACTGACCGAAGGTAGTAGCGGCTTGTAACCCCACTTTTACGGTACTGTAACATTTTGATCGCCTACAAAGGTCTTATTGAGCATTCGGTCGTACTTAGCTCCGCCCTCTGGGGTCAGTTCTGGTTGCAAAAACCAAGATGGCGACGGCCAAGCAAACCAAGATGGCTTCCAAAACCGTAGTCTGCAAATCCACGTGTTACTCACAGGCGTTGGAGCTGCTGGACATTAATCCTGACTGCTGGTCCTCACTCAGATGGGTGAGGGAGGACCGGCTGTTCCTTTGGTCCTGAAGGTAATGATCTGTCCTCCAGGATTCATGTCTGACGCTCTCCTGGAAGCACCGGCTAACGACCGGGCGGCGCCTCAATGGAGGAAACACATGTGTTGAGCTGTTACTTTTATTCTAGTAATGAAGTTCTGAGAGAGAGAGAGAGAGAGAGAGAGAGAGAGAGAGAGAGCTCAGTGTTATTCAAATCTTCGTCTCGAGGGACGAGCGAGGAGAAAAGCTCTCTCTCTCTGTTTGTCTCTCACCTCAGTCCTTCACTGTCAACTTCATCTTAGCATACAAATGGTGTGTGTGTGTGTGTGTGTGTGTGTGTGTGTGTGTGTGTGTGTGTGTGTGTGTGTGTGTGTGTGTGTGTGTGTGTGTGTGTGTGTGTGTGGAGCTCGACTTCTCATATGAGACCGCTGCCTGATGAGTCAGCTCACTATTTCTACAAAATCCCAAACTCCTAGACACTTGGGAGCAGACACACACACACACACACACACACACACACTCACACACACACACACACACACACACACACATACACATACACACACACACACACACACACACACATACATACATACACACACACACACACACACACATACACACACACAATAACACACAGATACACACACATACACACATACACTCACACACACACACACACACACACACACACACACACACACACACACACACACACACACATACACACACACACACACACATACACTCACACACAGCTCAGAAGAAGCCGTTGCATTAAGAAGTGTGTGTGATATTTAAGATATGTGTGATATTTAAGATGTGTGTGTGTGATATGTAAGATGTGTGTGTGATATTTAAGATATTTAAGATGTGTGTGTGTGATATTTAAGATGTGTGTGTGATATTTAAGATATTTAAGATGTGTGTGTGTGATATTTAAGATGTGTGTGTGATATTTAAGATGTCTGTGTGTGATATTTAAGATGTGTGTGTGATATTTAAGATATTTAAGATGTGTGTGTGTGATATTTAAGATGTGTGTGTGTATTTAAGATGTCTGTGTGTGATATTTAAGATGTGTGTGTGTGTATTTAAGATGTGTGTGTGATATTTAAGATATTTAAGATGTGTGTGTGTGATATTTAAGATGTGTGTGTGTGTATTTAAGATGTGTGTGTGTGATATTTAAGATGTGTGTGTGATATTTAAGATGTCTGTGTGTGATATTTAAGATGTGTGTGTGTGTATTTAAGATGTGTGTGTGATATTTAAGATATTTAAGATGTGTGTGTGTGTGATATTTAAGATGTGTGTGTGTGTATTTAAGATGTGTGTGTGATATTTAAGATATTTAAGATGTGTGTGTGTGTGATATTTAAGATGTGTGTGTGTGATATTTAAGATGTGTGTGTGATATTTAAGATCTTCTCTGTGGGTCATCGTGACCCTGAGCTCGTCTGAACAGGAGCAGGCAGCAGGTGAGGGTGAGTCAGGAGAAGAGGAGGACAGGTAGTGATTGATGCGTGACGATATATGACTCCGGTTAATATTAATGTTAATCTATTCAAACGATGAGGAAATGAAAGATAATATTAGTATGAATAAATATTGATAAAAATAGTCGTTATTAGTGTTATTGAAGTATAACAATGAGCTTAGAGCGTCACATGAACCATCGCTGTTGTAAACGTTGTAACGAGAGTGAAAGATATATATATATATATATATATATATATATATATACACACACATATATATGTGTGTGTGTGTGTGTGTGTGTGTGTGTGTGTGTGTGTGTGTGTGTGTGTGTGTGTGTGTGTGTGGCAGCAGCAGCTCTCTGTCCTCCACCGGCTCTTATCTCTCCATCAGGCTCGGCTGGTGAAGTGATTTATTTTGGTGCTAGCTTAGCGACAATGTAGCATCCATCAGGCCCCTCCCCCTCTGTCACTGAGATAAAGATGGAGGTCTGCAGAGAGGAGCCGCTCTCACTCAGACTCACGGCAACAAGCTGCTGCTTCATGAAGCTCTGCTGCTTCGACCACTTGAAGTAAATATGGAAACATAAATAGCAACAAGAAGGAGGCGGGAAACAGAAAGAGAGGAGGAGGATGAGGAGGAAGAGGAGGAGGAGGAAGAGGAGGAAGAGGAAGAAGAGGAGGAGGAGGAGGACGTCAGGAGGAGGAGGAGGAGGAGGAGGAAGAGGAAGAAGAGGAGGAGGAGGACGTCAGGAGGAGGAGGAGGTGGAGGAAGAGGAGGAAGAGGAGGAAGAGGAGGAAGAGGAGGAGGAGGACGTCAGGAGCATGAAGCAGAACCAATCGGGCCTCAGTGGCGCTCAGCACATCTGCTTCAGCAACATGTTTCACACAAGAGCTGTGTGTGTGTGTGTGTGTGTGTGTGTGTGTGTGTGTGTGTGTGTGTGTGTGTGTGTGTATATATATATATATATATATATATATATATATATATATATATATATATATATATATATATATATGTATATATATATATATATGTATATATATATATATATATGTATATATATATATATATATATATATATATATATATATATATATGTATATATATATATATATACATATACATATATATATCTGCGTGAGGTGGTTCATACTGTCGTCCGCAGCAAAACCCATTTTACCGTCAGCAGCATCTGGAGGAAGTTATTACTCTCTCTCTCTCTCTCTCTCTCTCTCTCTCTCTCTCTGTCTCTCTCTCTCTCTCTCTCTCTCTCCCTCTCCCTCTCTCTCTCTCTCTCTCGCTGACTGAGTCAAACTGCTCTCCTGCTGGGGGAAAGTCACCATGAAGCATAGACATGAACAGAAAGAAGAGCAGCAGCACCAGTAGAGGCTGCCGCCTCACAGCAGGGGACCCGGGTTCACATCCCGGTCTGGGTTCAGATCCCAGTCTGGGCGTTCCTCCTGTGTGGAGTCAGCGTGTTCACCTTGTAGCCCCGCCCCTAAAGCGTCCCCTGCTTTATGGTCTGTTTGACTCTAAATGACCATCATTTACTAAATGAACATCATGCTGTATTGAAGAAGACTTGAAACTAGAGATTGAGACATAAACTCATGACATCGTGTTTACATCCTGATGAATCCTCGGCGCTGTCCGTGGTGCTGAAGTAACAGGCAGTTTCATGCTGGATCCATTTCACTCTCTAAACTCTGGAGGTACTGATCCATTGAAGCTCTCCTGCTCAGAGGTAACAGATGAAGCACCTTTTCCTCCAGCTGCTCCCTGGGAGCCAACAGAAGCTTCCAGGTTGAACGTCTCTTCTTCCAGCTGCAGATGAAATGAGCTTCAGCTAAACGCCGTTTACTCAGCGGAGGAAACGTCTTCAGAGAAGCCGCTAAACGTCGTCTGTTCTCCACCAGCGTTCTTCTGGAGGGAGAACGACGCGTATAGAGCTGTGATGAACAATGGTGGAAACAATCAGCTGATTAGAAGGTCGTGACCTTCATCAGAAACACTTCGCTGGATGATTTGTGTGCGACATTAAACAGAAGTATAAGACATCAACTAAGAGTAAACAATACAATAACAACGAAATACGAGAAGCAAACTAATTAAGAGTACATTAAAACCGTCTAGAAATAGATGTCTTATCACGAGTAGTTCTCTTTCTGTCTGTCTAGTTCGAACATATATATATTTATATATATTTAGATTGATATATTCCTCCTCCTCTTTCCGTCTCTGTCTAGATAATAATTCATTTGATTTGTGGAAGTGTTTCTCTGCTTCTCCTTTTTATTCACCAGGGGAAACGTTGTTGTTGGAGGACAGCGGTTTGTTCTGGCAGACGGCCATCTTCCTTTTATTCTACAGACTGTTTTATATATTTCTCCGGACCCGGCGCCATCAGTCCTCGGGCCCGGCTCCAGCTGGGTCTAATTGGATGTGTTAGCGCTGAGCGCTAGCAGCGGTTGTCTGTGTTTCCCATTCATCAGCAGCAGACTTCCTAAATGTCCGCCTCGGCCGAGCTCGTCTCCCGGGGAGAGGACGCGCTCCGGCCTGTCAGCCGCCTCCAGAGAGCGGCTGCAAAGCAATAATAATGAATGAAATAGATTCCAGCGCTGGTGAGGAGAGATGTGTGAGGCTGCAGACAGCCGGCGCTAATGCACTCCCAGAGTGACAGCATGGCAGCTAATAACGGCCCATTCAAAAATCCATAATTTATCAGTTCTGGCGATCATATTTGCAATTACACCCCGACGGCCTGCCGTTAAGGACGAGGTGAGCTATTGTTTTCACATCTCGTTGTTTAAGGGCCGGTAATAAATGGAGACGCTGGTTTTTACAACGTCCACAAACGATTTAAAACGTCAATTACCCCCCAGACCCCCCCCCCCCCCCCCCCCCCCCCCTCCAGAGAACCAGCACATTCATCTGGATGCCGAGGCGTCGGGCCGCGACAGGAAGCTGCTGTTTGATGCAGCGACACAAAGGTCAGAGAGGAGATCCTCCTTTATTAAACGATGAGGAGAGAATACTGACGCTGCAAAGCTCCTATTGGATCAGTGACTACAATATATATAAATAAATATAAATATGTATTACAGGACGGATGCTCCTCTGGTTCCACTGTTGGTGTGAAAGACATCCGTGAACATGATGCAGCATTGAGGGAGACTCTACTCCTCTGGTTGTATAGAAGTCTATGCTTCATGTGTTAAAGCTGCATTCTCTCTCCTGACCACCAGGGGGCGACTCCTCTGGTTGTATAGAAGTCTATGCTTCATGTGTTAAAGCTGCATTCTCTCTCCTGACCACCAGGGGGTGACTCCTCTGGTTGTATAGAAGTCTATGCTTCATGTGTTAAAGCTGCATTCTCTCTCCTGACCACCAGGGGGCGACTCCTCTGGTTGTATAGAAGTCTATGCTTCATGTGTTAAAGCTGCATTCTCTCTCCTGACCAGCAGGGGGTGACTCCTCTGGTTGTATAGAAGTATATGCTTCATGTGTTAAAGCTGCATTCTCTCTCCTGACCACCAGGGGGCGACTCCTCTGGTTGTATAGAAGTCTATGCTTCATGTGTTAAAGCTGCATTCTCTCTCCTGACCACCAGGGGGTGACTCCTCTGGTTGTATAGAAGTATATGCTTCATGTGTTAAAGCTGCATTCTCTCTCCTGACCACCAGGGGGCGACTCCTCTGGTTGTATAGAAGTCTATGCTCCATGTGTTAAAGCTGCATTCTCTCTCCTGACCACCAGGGGGCGACTCCTCTGGTTGTATAGAAGTCTATGCTTCATGTGTTAAAGCTGCATTCTCTCTCCTGACCACCAGGGGGTGACTCCTCTGGTTGTATAGAAGTCTATATAAATGACTCTACTTCTCTTGATGTATTCCCTCAGTAAACATTGTAAACATGAGTTTATGTCTCAATCTCTAGTTTCAAGTCTTCTTCAATACAGCATGATGTTCATTTAGTAAATTATGGTCATTTAGAGTCAAACAGACCATAAAGCAGGGGACCCTTTAGGGCGGGGCTAAAGGTGATTGACAGGTCTCTACGTCTATCCTCCTCAGTCCTTATATGGTCACTTCCTGTTACCTGGTTATAAACAACAGGAACACATTCTGTGTTGAGCACAGATTTGAGGCAAAGTGCTAAACCCAGATATATGTAAACAGAGATATATTTGGAGCGTTCCTCGTGTTTCATGAGGCTGCAGCTGTGTGAATATTAACCTGCATCATCACCTGCAGCAGCACCCACTTCCAATCCTCTCTGAGGTCATGAGGTCTTTACCCAGAGATAATTAGGCCCCGCCCTCTCCTTTTCACACGGCGTTATTCATTCCATCCTTGAAAAATAGGAACACAGTTATTGTTCCGCTTAGCTGATTACTGTTATAGTGTGTGTGTGTGTGTGTGTGTGTGTGTGTGTGTGTGTGTGTGTGTGATGGTAATCAGGAAGCCCAATGAGGACCCTTCAGCCATGGTGACCGTGCAAACCAGCCGTCACTAATACAACGTAGTCGACCTTGAGCCCGAATGGCAGCGTTGTGAACCGTGGGTTTGATGATTATTGTTTCATATTCTTTCATCTGTGTTGGAGATCGCTGCGATGGAGTCGCTCCATCAAACCGACAGAAGGTCAGAGGTCAAAGCGCTCGTATTAAAGGTGTAACAAACCGTACTGCAGCCCTCAGCCGTCACAGAGTAAAGTGTTCTCCTCAGCATCCAGTAGATCATGTGATCAGGACATCATGGATGGTTCTCTAGTCTCTGATCATGTGACTTTGTAAACAACCAATCAGTGTTTAGACCAGTGGTTCTCAAGCTGTGGGGCGCGGCCCTCTAGTGGGGCGCGGAGGTATTACAGGTGGGGCACGGGGGGAGACTTTATTAATCCCACAGTGGGGGATTCTCTGCATGTTACATCCTTAGTAATGAAGGAGCAGTGAGCTGCTGTGGAGCTCTGGGGCTTCAGGGTCTCATCAAGGACACTTCCACATGAAACCTTGTGGTTTCCGGACGAACTCTCTCCATGAACATGAGTACTTTACATAGTACAAAAGTACAAAGAACACGGACATAATGCGCGACTCACCGATTCTTGGTGTTTTGCTAAAAGCCTCCATGAGATCTTTTCTGCATCTCTCAAAACAGAAAACAGATCTAAGCTCAACTTTGAGCATTAATTCAGAGCCGTATCAAATCTACAACCCCGTTTATAAAGATGTGTAGAGGAAAGCAGCTCACTGCTCACTAACACTGATGCAACCTGATGCTCACACATCTCACTCATTCTGTTTGCACAGGTTGACCGTCGTCATTAACAGCTTCAGATTTAATTAGCAGCCATTAAGGCTCCTGTTGGACCGGAGGAGCTTCCTCCTGTTGAGTCTTCCTCCTGTTGAGTCTTCCTCCTGTTGAGTCTTCCTCCTGTTGAGTCTTCTGTTGAGTCTTCCTCCTGTTGAGTCTTCTGTTGAGTCTTCCTCCTGTTGTGTCTTCTGTTGAGTCTTCCTCCTGTTGAGTCTTCCTCCCGTTGTGTCTTCTGTTGAGTCTTCCTCCTGTTGAGTCTTCTGTTGAGTCTTCCTCCTGTTGAGTCTTCCTCCTGTTGTGTCTTCTGTTGAGTCTTCATCCTGTTGTGTCTTCCTCCTGTTGTGTCTTCTGTTGAGTCTTCATCCTGTTGTGTCTTCCTCCTGTTGAGTCTTCCTCCTGTTGTGTCTTCCTCCTGTTGAGTCTTCCTCCTGTTGAGTCTTCCTCCTGTTGAGTCTTCTGTTGAGTCTTCCTCCTGTTGTGTCTTCTGTTGAGTCTTCCTCCTGTTGAGTCTTCCTCCTGTTGTGTCTTCTGTTGAGTCTTCCTCCTGTTGAGTCTTCCTCCTGTTGTGTCTTCTGTTGAGTCTTCCTCCTGTTGAGTCTTCTGTTGAGTCTTCCTCCTGTTGAGTCTTCTGTTGAGTCTTCCTCCTGTTGAGTCTTCCTCCTGTTGAGTCTTCCTCCTGTTGAGTCTTCCTCCTGTTGTGTCTTCTGTTGAGTCTTCCTCCTGTTGTGTCTTCTGTTGAGTCTTCCTCCTGTTGAGTCTTCCTCCTGTTGTGTCTTCTGTTGAGTCTTCCTCCTGTTGAGTCTTCCTCCTGTTGTGTCTTCTGTTGAGTCTTCCTTCTGTTGAGTCTTCCTCCTGTTGTGTCTTCTGTTGAGTCTTCCTCCTGTTGTGTCTTCTGTTGAGTCTTCCTCCTGTTGAGTCTTCTGTTGAGTCTTCCTCCTGTTGAGTCTTCTGTTGAGTCTTCCTCCTGTTGAGTCTTCTGTTGAGTCTTCCTCCTGTTGAGTCTTCCTCCTGTTGTGTCTTCTGTTGAGTCTTCCTCCTGTTGAGTCTTCCTCCTGTTGTGTCTTCTGTTGAGTCTTCCTCCTGTTGAGTCTTCTGTTGAGTCTTCCTCCTGTTGAGTCTTCTGTTGAGTCTTCCTCCTGTTGTGTCTTCTGTTGAGTCTTCCTCCTGTTGTGTCTTCTGTTGAGTCTTCCTCCTGTTGAGTCTTCCTCCTGTTGTGTCTTCTGTTGAGTCTTCCTCCTGTTGAGTCTTCCTCCTGTTGTGTCTTCTGTTGAGTCTTCCTCCTGTTGAGTCTTCCTCCTGTTGAGTCTTCCTCCTGTTGAGTCTTCTGTTGATTCTTCATCCTGTTGAGTCTTCTGTTGATTCTTCATCCTGTTGTGTCTTCTGTTGAGTCTTCCTCCTGTTGAGTCTTCTTCCTGTTGAGTCTTCCTCCTGTTGTGTCTTCTGTTGAGTCTTCCTCCTGTTGAGTCTTCTTCCTGTTGAGTCTTCCTTCTGTTGAGTCCCCGTTAGAGGAAGTTATTTATCCTGCGGGTACAACAGGTGTCCTGCTTCCTCCTTCCTATTGTTTTAATGTAATGTTCAACGTGCATTTCTATTTATTTAAAAAGAAACTGAATCCACTTGAACGCATCATGAGACCGTTATAATCTACCTTCAGCCAGTACTCATTTTCACTGAGCAGAGCCTGAATGCATCATGATGTAACCTTTAACCCTCCAGACGTTATTCTCATATGGAGTGAAATCTTTCTGCATATTTGAGTTTTAAAAAGTTTCTTCTGAAAGCTTTTTTAATCAAGTTCTTCCTCCTCCTCCTCCTCCTCCTCCTCTTCCTCCCCCAGCTCCTGTCTGGAGGCCAGGGACCCGTACTGTGGGTGGGACTCCGGTCAGCGGCGCTGCAGCACCCTGGAGGAGAGCTCCAACATGAGCCAGTGGAAGCAGAACATCTCCGTGTGCCCGGTAACTAATGATGATGATGATGATGATGATGATCATGACTCCTCAGTGTGTGTTAGAGGATGAAGGAGGAGGAGAGGAAGGAGTTACATCCACTGAGATCCACTGGGTTGAATTGAATTTTCACTTTAAAAGCTCCAGAAAAGTCTGGCAGCGCAACGCTATAAACTATAATCTATAAACTATAATCTATAAACTATGAACTATAAACTGTTATTGCTCACTGAAGTCATGAAATATATAAAGTGAATCCTAACACCAGAAGTCTGAGTTTAAAGAAGCTGAACAGATGTTTAGTTCTCTGATATATAAATATATATAAATATAAATACATATATTTGTTTTCCAGCTTCGGAACCAGACCACCCACGGGGGCTTCGGGCCGTGGTCGCCGTGGCAGCCGTGCAACAACGACGACGGCGCTGACGGCGTGAGCTCCTGCTCGTGCCGCTCCAGGTCATGTGACAGCCCCGCCCCCCGGTGCGGGGGGCGGGGCTGCGGCGGCCCGACCATCGAAGTGTCCAACTGCTCACGGTACGAGTCACATGACCTCATCATCTGTTATTAATACATAACATGTAACTGCTCACGGTACGGGTCACATGACCTCATCCTCTGTTATTAATACATAACATGTAACTGCTCACGGTACGGGTCACATGACCTCATCATCATCTGTTATTAATACATAACATGTAACTGCTCACGGTACGGGTCACATGACCTCATCATCATCTGTTATTAATACATAACATGTAACTGCTCACATGACCTCATCCTCTGTTATTAATACATAACATGTAACTGCTCACGGTACGGGTCACATGACCTCATCCTCTGTTATTAATACATAACATGTAACTGCTCACGGTACGAGTCACATGACCTCATCATCTGTTATTAATACATAACATGTAACTGCTCACGGTACGGGTCACATGACCTCATCCTCTGTTATTAATACATAACATGTAACTGCTCACGGTACGAGTCACATGACCTCATCCTCTGTTATTAATACATAACATGTAACTGCTCACGGTACGAGTCACATGACCTCATCCTCTGTTATTAATACATAACATGTAACTGCTCACGGTACGGGTCACATGACCTCATCCTCTGTTATTAATACATAACATGTAACTGCTCACGGTACGAGTCACATGACCTCATCATCATCTTTTATTAATACATAACATGTAACTGCTCACGGTACGGGTCACATGACCTCATCCTCTGTTATTAATACATAACATGTAACTGCTCACGGTACGAGTCACATGACCTCATCATCTGTTATTAATACATAACATGTAACTGCTCACGGTACGGGTCACATGACCTCATCCTCTGTTATTAATACATAACATGTAACTGCTCACGGTACGGGTCACATGACCTCATCATCTGTTATTAATACATAACATGTAACTGCTCACGGTACGGGTCACATGACCTCATCCTCTGTTATTAATACATAACATGTAACTGCTCACGGTACGAGTCACATGACCTCATCCTCTGTTATTAATACATAACATGTAACTGCTCACGGTACGGGTCACATGACCTCATCCTCTGTTATTAATACATAACATGTAACTGCTCACGGTACGAGTCACATGACCTCATCCTCTGTTATTAATACATAACATGTAACTGCTCACGGTACGGGTCACATGACCTCATCCTCTGTTATTAATACATAACATGTAACTGCTCACGGTACGAGTCACATGACCTCATCCTCTGTTATTAATACATAACATGTAACTGCTCACGGTACGAGTCACATGACCTCATCCTCTGTTATTAATACATAACATGTAACTGCTCACGGTACGGGTCACATGACCTCATCCTCTGTTATTAATACATAACATGTAACTGCTCACGGTACGGGTCACATGACCTCATCATCATCTTTTATTAATACATAACATGTAACTGCTCACGGTACGAGTCACATGACCTCATCCTCTGTTATTAATACATAACATGTAACTGCTCACGGTACGAGTCACATGACCTCATCCTCTGTTATTAATACATAACATGTAACTGCTCACGGTACGAGTCACATGACCTCATCATCTGTTATTAATACATAACATGTAACTGCTCACGGTACGGGTCACATGACCTCATCCTCTGTTATTAATACATAACATTTAACTGCTCACGGTACGAGTCACATGACCTCATCATCATCTTTTATTAATACATAACATGTAACTGCTCACGGTACGGGTCACATGACCTCATCCTCTGTTATTAATACATAACATGTAACTGCTCACGGTACGAGTCACATGACCTCATCCTCTGTTATTAATACATAACATGTAACTGCTCACGGTACGGGTCACATGACCTCATCCTCTGTTATTAATACATAACATGTAACTGCTCACGGTACGGGTCACATGACCTCATCCTCTGTTATTAATACATAACATGTAACTGCTCACGGTACGAGTCACATGACCTCATCATCATCTGTTATTAATACATAACATGTAACTGCTCACGGTACGGGTCACATGACCTCATCATCTGTTATTAATACATAACATGTAACTGCTCACGGTACGAGTCACATGACCTCATCATCATCTGTTATTAATACATAACATGTAACTGCTCACGGTACGGGTCACATGACCTCATCATCATCTGTTATTAATACATAACATGTAACTGCTCACGGTACGAGTCACATGACCTCATCCTCTGTTATTAATACATAACATGTAACTGCTCACGGTACGAGTCACATGACCTCATCCTCTGTTATTAATACATAACATGTAACTGCTCACGGTACGAGTCACATGACCTCATCATCATCTGTTATTAATACATAACATGTAACTGCTCACATGACCTCATCATCTGTTATTAATACATAACATGTAACTGCTCACGGTACGAGTCACATGACCTCATCATCCTCTGTTATTAATACATAACATGTAACTGCTCACGGTACGAGTCACATGACCTCATCATCATCTTTTATTAATACATAACATGTAACTGCTCACGGTACGGGTCACATGACCTCATCCTCTGTTATTAATACATAACATGTAACTGCTCACGGTACGGGTCACATGACCTCATCCTCTGTTATTAATACATAACATGTAACTGCTCACATGACCTCATCACCTTTTTGAATTTATAGATTCCATTGTTAAAAAGAAATTAAACTTACTTTTCTTTATCTTCTTTATGATTTATGTCATAATAACTGTTCTTCTGCACTAAAGACAACAACGTTGTGAAATACGTATATCTATATCTATGTTATCTGTTGCCGTAGGAACGGGGGCTGGACGCCGTGGTCGTCATGGGGACAGTGCAGCACGACCTGCGGTACGGGCTTCGAGCTGCGTCAGCGTTCCTGCAACAACCCGTCGCCTCGCCACGGAGGACGAGTGTGTGTGGGGCCGGGCCGCGACGAGCGGTGAGCGGCGCTTTGTTATTATAATAATAATAATAATTATTATTATTTTATTTTTTTGACGGTGTGGCGACTACTGCCGTAAGACGTCGCATAGAATCAGAATCAGAATCAGAATCAGAAACTGGTTATTAGCCAGGAATGTTTTCACAAACGAGGAATTTTTCGAGGCGGAAGGTGCAGACATTGGACATGGACATGGGACGTTAGACGAGACAAACAACAATCAACGATAACGATAACAACAGTGCAGTGGGTATTAAATATGTGTAAGATAAGCAAGTGCTCAGTCAACAGATACGTTAATGTGAATGTACGTTAAAGTGACATGTGTGTTTAAGTTAAAGTGTATGTTAAAGTGACGAGTGTTTAAGTATGCGGTGTGCAGAGGAGTGAACGGTAAAGAGAAAGAAAGAGAAAAAAATAAAATTAAAAAGAATAAAAAATAAAAAATATAAATAGCTGGGGGTGACAGTCAGTCAGTGGGGGACCCGGGCTCTGTTGATGAGCCCGACCGCCGACGGGAAGAAACTGTTGGTGTGGCGTGAGGTCTTGGTCCTGATGGACCTCAGCCTCCTGCCAGAGGGGAGGGACTCCAACAGGATATGTCCAGGGTGAGAGGGGTCAGCTGCAATCTTCCTAGCTCGCCTCAGAGTCCTGGAAGTGAACAAGTCCTGGAGGGATGGCAGATTACAGCCAATCACCTCTCAGCAGAGCGGATGATGCGCTGCAGCCTGGCCTTGTCCTTGGCAGTGGCTGCAGCGTACCAGACGGTGATGGAGGAGCAGAGGATGGACTCAACGATGGCAGTGTAGAAGTGCACCATAATTTTCATCGGCAGGTTGAACTTCTTCAGCTGCCTCAGGAAGAACATATACATATACATACATATATATATATATATATATATATATATGTATGTATATATATATATATATATATATATATATATATGCCAACATTACCAGTAGTAAGATGTGTTATTGAGGTTATTGAGGAGTAATTTCTGTATTTGTGATGGACTTGAGAGCAGCTATTGGTTCATAGACACAGGTTACAGGTTACCATGGTGATTGGGCAGACGCGATCTTAAGACTAGGAGTGGATTGTCTACAAAACCATCTTAAACCCCGGCTTCAGAGGCAAATCACCAAAATAGTAAAACCAATAGAAAGGAAAGAAGCAGCCGAACGCGCTGATATGCTGATATGTTAAAAATGTGACCGTGAGCGACTGTGGAGCGGTTGCTCCTCATGTCTGTATTTAAAGTGACACACACCGAACTATTAGAACTATTATTGCACAATACCGTGCACGTTATTGTGCACGTTACCGTCGGGAATGACGGCTCCTTCAGGTCCACCTGTCTCACTGACACACCTGCCTCACTGACCTGACTCTCCTCTTCAGGTTCTGCAACGAGGGCGTCCCGTGTCCTCAGCCCATCTTCTGGTCCCCCTGGGGGTCCTGGACCAAGTGCAGCACCGCCTGCGGGGGCGGAGTCCACTCACGGGTCCGCACCTGTGAGAACGGAAACAGCTGCCGGGATGTGCACTGGTAGGACACACACCTGGACACTCACCTGGACACACACCTGGGACACACACGGTCCACCGTCGCTTGAAGACACACACCTGGTAGTGGGTAGGTTGTTAGCGTGAGAAGAAGAAGAAGCCGACTCCAGAAGAAGACAAAGAGAACGAAAAGAAGAAGAAGAGAAGAGAAGACGAAGAAGAAGAAGAAGCAAGAAGAAGAAGAAGAAGAAGAAGAAGAGAAAGAAGAAGAAGAGAAGAAGAAGAAGAAGAAGAAGAAGAAGAAAGAAGGAAAGAAGAAGAGAAGAAGAGAGAAGAAGAAGAAGAGAAGAGAAGAAGAGAAGAGCAGAAGAAGAAGAGACAGAGAGAAGAAGAAGAAGAGAAGAGACAGAAGAGAAGAGAGAAGAAGAAGAAGAGAAGAGAAGAGAAGAAGAGAGAAGAAGAAGAAGGAAGAGAAGAGAGAAGAGAAGAAGAGAAGAAGAAGAGAAGAGAAGAGAAGAAGAGAAGAGAAAGAAGAAGAGAAGAGAAGAAGAGAAGAAGAAGAAGAGAAGAAGAAGAAGAGAAGAGAAGAGAAGAGAAGAAGAAGAAGAGAAGAGAAGAGAAGAAAGAAGAAGAGAAGAGAAGAGAAGAAGAGAAGAAGAAGACAGAAGAAGAGAAGAAGAAGAGAAGAGAAGAAGAAAGAGATAGGAGAAGAAGAGAAGAGAAGAAGGGAAGAAGAGAAGAAGAAGCGAAGAAGAAGAAGAAGAAGAAGAGAAGAAAGAAGAAGAAGAAGAAGAGAAGAGAAGAAGAGAAGAAGAAGAAGAGAGAAGAGAAGAGAAGAGAAGAGAAAGAGAAGAAGAGAAGAAGAAGAAGAAGAAGAAGCGAAGACGAAGCAAGACAGAAGAGAAGAAGAGAGAAGAAGAAGACGAAGAAAAGAGCAGAGACAGAGAAAAGAAGAAGAAGAGAAGAGAAGAAGAGAAGAGAGACAGGACAGACGAAGAAGAGCAAGAGAAAGAGAGAAGAAGAGAAGAGACAGAAGAAGAAGAACGAGAAGAGACAGAAGAGAAGAGAAGAAGAAGAGACAGACGAGAAGAAGAAGAAGAGAGAAGAGAAGAAGAGAAGAGAGAAGAGAAGACGAGAGAAGAAGAGAAGAGAGAAAGAAGAGAAGAAGAGAGAGAAGAAGAGAAGAGAAGGAAGAAGAGAAGACGAAGAAGAAGAGAAGAGAAGAGAAGAGAAGAGAAGCAGACGAGAAAGATAAGAGAAGAGAAAGAAGAGCAAGAAGAGAAGAAGAGAGAAGATGAAGAAGGAGAAGCAGAAGAAGAGACAGATAGCCGACGAGCATAGAAGAGAAGAGAAGAGACCGCCGAAGAAGACAGAGAAGAGAAGAGAAGAAGAGAAGAAGCGAAGAGACGAAGAGAAGCGCAAGTGTAG
>JBAMJR010000825.1:0-20000 GCA_038501785.1 Myoxocephalus aenaeus
AATATCACACTTCACAAACGCAGCTGCTATATTTGTTCTGAAGGGTTTTGGAACTTAGACGCATATTAATGCACTTTAACACACTTGTCGCTCTGGTTTGACACTTTGAGGCTTATTTTCTTTATTTTTAAGTAACCTTTCTGGGCTGAAAACGATCACCGCTTCATGGACCATTCAGAGATCTACGCGGGGAAAATGTATCAACGAAGAAGATGGAAATCTGTTTGTTCGATCCGTTAGCTACCGCCGTCCTTCAAAGACGCCATTATGTCAATCCAGTTAGTACATTTCTGGTCCGACACTTGTTGATTCGTAGAAGTAATAGATAAAAGACGCCACTGCAGTTATGACTCTCTCTCTCTCTCTCTCTCTCTCTCTCTCGCTTCCTTCCTTTGATGCTCAAGCTCAGTAGCGCTCCTAAAAGTGTCAAGAAGGTTCAATATAATAAAAAGGAGAAATCATTAAGACGGATATTTCCCACCGATACGTTTACTTTCCCCTGAAATAAAACCGGCACGTCTTCCTCGTCTGCCACGCTCTCCTCTCTCCCTCCTCGTTAGTCTGGGTTACGAGGAGGTGAGATGGAGGTTTCCTCCCCCACTGGGGCCTCAGCTCATCCCTTAGCCTGTCTATCACACACACACACACACACACACACACACACACACACACAGGATGAGAGGAGCAGTTGTCATGCTGTGACATGTTGCTTTTGGAGAGGCCGAGGGAAGCCTTGTGAGGTAATGTTGGGACACACACACACACACACACACACACACACACACACACACACACACGTCAGACAGAGGGCAGACAGCAAACACGTGTGTGTGTGTGTTTGAATGTGAGATGGAGAGATAGATCGACTTCGAGATGAAAGTGTGTGAACAGAACGGGAAGATGAGAAGAAGAAAAGAAAGAAGATAAGTGGAGGAAAATGAAGGAATCACAAGGTGGAGACCAAAAGAGAGGATGGAGAATAGACGGACTTAAAGGCAATGTAAAGCCGTGAAAGAAACAAATAAAATGAGGAGAGGAGAGAGGAGGGAAGAGGAGAGAAGGAGAGAGGAGAGGAGGGAAGAGGAGATAAAGAGAGAGGAGAGAGGAGAGGAGGGAAGAGGGAAGAGGAGAGAAGGAGAGAGGAGAGGAAAGGAGAGGAGAGAGGAGAAGAGGGAAGAGGAGAGAGGAGGGAAGAGGAGGAGAAGGAGAGAGGAGGAGAGGAGAGGAGAATGCCTTATGAAAGGAGAGATGAAAAGTAAAGAGGAGAACATAAGAACCGAAAAGAGGAGAGGAGAGGAGAGGGGAGAAGGAAGAGGAGAGAGGAGGAGAGAGAAGAGGGGGGAGGAGAGAGGAGAGAGAAGAGGGGGAGGAGAGAGGAGAGAGAAGAGGGGGAGGAGATGAGAGAGGAGGGGAGGCGAGGGAGAGAGGAGAGAGGAGGAGGAGGAGGAGAGGAGAGGAGAGAGAAGATGAGAGAGGAGGAGAGAGAAGAGGGGGAGGAGAGAGGAGGAGAGGAGGAGAGGAGAGGAGAATGCCTTATGGAAGGACGATGAAAAGTAAAGAGGAGAACTTAAGAAGAGAAAAGAGAGGGAGGAGTCAAGGAAATTCAGAGAGGAGACTCTTCAGAGAAAAGGGGAGATGAATAGGAAGAAGGAAACAAGAGAGGAAGATGGAAATGCGATGTGCAGAGAAGTTGAAGAGAAGAGAGGAGAGAAAAGAGGAGAAACATCTCTTGAGAATGGAGAGAAGAGGAAAAGTTAATGCGAGGAAAAAAGAGGAGAGACGAGAAAAATGAAAGGAAGATGGGAAAAGTACCGAGATGTTGAGAGGAAGATATATAAATAAGGGGGGGATTAAAAAGAAAGACGAGAAGGTGACAGAAAGAAAAGAATCAAACTGTTAGAGGTTCAATAAACTGAGAGAATAAAAAGATGAAGAAAGAGAAAAGGCGGGTGGAGGGGAGGCGACTTGATGGATGGAATTTGACTGTCTGTGGTCAACCAAAGGAATGAACCCGGGACCAATCAATGACAACACACACACACACACACACAGACACACACACACACACACACACACACACACACACACACACGACTGGGCCGAAGGTGGAAGAATGCATGTCTGGCGTATGAGCGAATAGAGAAGGGGATGAGTGGAGTTTTACTGTTGCAAGCGTTTTTCTGGGGGGACGCCACACCGCAAACACACACACACACACACACAAACAAACACACAAAAGCACACACACACACACACACACACACACACACACCCAAGGGCCAGCCAAAGGTTTGAAGTAACCACAGACTTCTGGATGTTCTAAATATAGGAGAATTGATAGGATCTGTGGAAAAGGGCAGTCTGGGGAACACACACACACACACACACACACACACACACACACACACACACACACACACACACACACACACACACACACACACACACACAGTAAAAGGGTTCACATGTCACATGTTTCAGTGTGTATAGAGCTCTTTGCTAAACCTCAACTTTACGTCCAGATAATTATAGCAAAGACACGCGGTGTTGATAGTGCAGAACTGTTTTAATAATTAATTAATATTAATATATTGATCTATTGAAAAGTAGGTTTTTAATTCATTCTAGAGTGCATCATCTTCAGGTGAAGATCTTGTTAAGCGTTAAAATATCACGAAACAATAAAGACGTTTATATTTTCCTTTAAAAGTAACGAATCTGATCCGTATCAGGAAAGATTATTACAGATTGTGTTTTATGTTTTTTAAACTATGTGATCATCTTCCCCGTGTGTGTGTCCATCCAAGTATCTAAGAGTGTGTGTGTGTGTGTGTGTGTGTGTGTGTGTGAGTGTGTGTCCTTAGGGAACTCCTGTCTCGGCGCTGTCCCAGGACCCCGGATCCTTCCAGAACACCGGGACCCGACCACAAAACAAACGGCCCCGTCAACGTGATTTATCGGCCATTCACCGGCAGGTCACACACACACACACACACACACACACACACACACACACGAGAAAGCATCAATGAGCTCATATATGAAAGCATGTCGAACGTTTAAAAAAAAAAGAATCACCTGAAAGAAGTCACAAAAAGATGCGCTCGGGCAGATGTGCACACAGAGGCGGGAGGTGACAGGTGGGAGGGGAGCGCTTCTTTTGAGATGATGACACAATGGACGAGGAGGAGATGGAAATAAAAGAGACGACGGAGCTGAATGACTCCCCAAAAGGAGCGCCGGAGTCAACCGATGCCGATCGGCAAAAGAAAGAGGGGAGGGGAGAAGGATGGAAGACGAGGAAGAGGAAGAGGAGGGAAGGCCGAAGAGAGGGGGGGGGGGGGGGGGAGTTGAAGTAAACATCGACGCTGGATGAATCAAATTTTTCCCCTTTTCTCCTCCTCCCCATCTTCCCCCCTTCCTTCTCCTCCTCCGAGCGAGAGAACAAGAGGCACTACATCATCCCGACAGGCGGAGAAAGAGAAGAGAGGGAGAGAGAAAGAGGGATTGTGACGGAGGGATAAAGGGCTATCCGTCTCTGTCTGTCACCTCATTCATCGTCCGCTGCTCCGTCCTGCCGGCCCATCCGTCATCCGCTGTCACACACACACACACAGATAAATACACTTTCACACACTCGACAACAACTACGACAAACACACACACACACACACACACACACACACACGCATCAAAAGACGAGCAGGCGGACACACCAACTTCGACTCGCTCTCCGCCCTGCTTCACACATTCACTGCGATGATACACAAAACGGACACACACTCTACGCTCAGTTTCACACACACACACACACACAACCAGACTTTCACAGCAACGATGACAAGCGCGCAGACACACACACACACACACACACACACAGCGGCCAGAAAGCCACACAAACTTTCGCTTGGGCTCTCCGCCCCGCTACACACATTCAGCGACGATGACAGACACACTAAAAGTCGAGAGCGACGATGGAAAACACGCACACGCACATCCCTGCCAAACAAAAACACACACACACACACACACACACACACACGCTCCGCCCAACATCCTGCACACACAGCGGAGACGTCCAGTTCTTCCCTCCTCTGACTGGTTCCGCTCTGTTGTTGTTTTTTCCCAGGACCCCGAAAAACGAGACGCAGACGGGACCCCGCTTCCTGCTCTCGGATGTTTCTCAACATCAGGTCGGGGGACCCCGGGTCGGCCCCAACGGGGCGAAAATATGTAAAGCGTTGCACCTGTTGTACGATGCGTAATTAATAACCCATAAAACCAGGCGACTAAGCAGAGACTGGACCGATCACGAGTCATCACACCTCAAGGAAAGGAGGCGTGCGACGGGTCGTCGAGCTACGAGAGGGGATTGAACCACCGACGATGGAGAACGCCTCCTAAACGAAGCGTTAGTGCGTGAGCAGGTGGAACACACTCATCTCAGCCTCGTTCATCATCTCCCCCAAAAGATGAATGAATGAATATATACTTTATTAATCCCCGAGGGGAGATTTGGTGTCGAGTAGCAGCAATTTACAGACAAAAAATAAGATATAAAAACAGCAGGGATGAAAGATATATACAATAATAATACTAATAAAATAAAAATAGCTGGGATGAAAGAAAAAAGAACAGAGTATTACTTTAGGAATGAAATTAAACTTAATGAAGGTGAGGCACAAGTTATTCATAATTTGCTTGTTGTTTTTTATGAAATAAAAAGCGCGCAGGTGTTTTTTTTTTAGCACATTTTTTTATTTTGAGAGCAAATTTTTTAATTGTAGGCAGAAATTCTAGTTACAAACCAGGAAATTAAACTTAAACAGAAGTGCAAAAGTGCAAGTATGCACGCGTATATTAAGTGTGTGAGGTGTAAATAAAACAAACAAACAATAACAAAGTGAAAAAAATGCAAATGATGTAATATGTGAAGTGTGAAGTGTGGATAAACACGACACGAGAAACCAGACGCAAAACTGCCGAGTCACCAATTAACACGGGCACCTGCTTTCTGAGGGAGATCTCTAAAAAAGGTCAACGCACCGATACCGTCGACACCGGAGAGAGACGCGCGTGAAGCAGAGTCCGTCTTGTAGATCTGGACTTAGCGCGGCTCATGGAAACCTTTAGTCCGTCTGTTAATCATAATGGGAACGTCTCTCTGGTTTTCCGATAATCGGCCCGACAGCTTTTTCCAGCTGGAAACCAAACGACTTTTCACTTAAACGGCAGAAAACACAAAAGCTTTGCTTTAACCGCGACGTCGATCGAGTCTTTTTTTCCTCGTCCTGACGTTCCGATTTAATTAAACGTTTAATTGTACCGTCTTTAGGAAATCTCATCGCCTGTGAGAGGACGTCGGACTCTTTTTAAAGTCTTCTAGCGTCGTCTTCTAGACTCTCTTTGAAGTTTACGGATCAACGTATATATATTTTCTTCAGGGCACATTTCTTCGCAACCGTTTTTGATGCACACTTTTTAAAAATCTGAAAAACGAGGAGACGACCGGAAAGAATGAGGGAATTTTAGAGGACGGTAAGGTGAGAGAAAGAGGGATGGAACAAAGGATGAGAAGGACATGGGATTGTTGTGGAATAAAAAAAAAAAGAAGAGGGTAAACAACACAACAAAACAAAAAATAATCAGAAAACCAAATGAAGGAGGAAGACGAGGAGGGGGAGGACTCGAGGGGAGGATGGGAGGAAGGATGAAAAGGACAAGGGGGGAGGAGGAGGTAGGAAAAAAAAAAAAGATAGTGGAGAGAGGAAAAAAAAACACAAAAAAACAGAGAAAGAGAAAACGGAGGAGAGAGGACCACGAGGGAGACAAAGACCTACTTGTCTCAAGTCACTGAAGGCCAGAAGCAACGTGTCACCCTGGAAGCCTGCGACCGGGCCGGCTCTGGCAAAACCTGTGGGAAAATACAAACCCGCCCCCCCCCCCCGGTCCACCCCCGGAGAGAGGGGAGAGAGGGGGAGGAGGAGGGGAAAAAAAGAGGGTGAAAAACGGAATAATAAAAGACCTGGTCGGATTCGCTATGCATCGGGATAGATTGGCAGACAAATGACAGCCTGGGGGGGGAGGAGGGGGGGGAGGAAGGGGAGGGCAGGGTGTTAGAGTCATGTCGCTGGGTCTTGTTGAAAGGGAGAAAGAGAGAGAGTGTGTGTGTGTGTGTGTGTGTGTGTGTGTGTGTGTGTGTGTGTGTGTGAAAGGTTTTGCAGTGTTTGTGTTGAATGTGTGCGTGGAGATTTCCGAGCATTTGTCTTGCTGAATGTGTGTGGGTGTGTGTGTGTGTGTGTGTGTGTGTGTGTGTGTGTGTATATATCTGAGTGTGTGTGTGACAGTTTGTAGGCTTGTTGTGTGTGTGTGTGTGTGTGTGTGTGTGTGTGTGTGTGTGTGTGTGTGTGTGTGTGTGTGTGTTTATTTGTTGTTTGTACAGGGCTTCGCCTGCATGTTTGAGAACAGTTGAGGACTGTTGGATTTTGAACCCAGGGTGACGCCTGTGTGTGTGTGTGTGTGAGTGTGTGTGTGTGTGTGTGTGTGTGTGTGTGCGCGTCGGGGTCGTACGGAGTGTGAGCTGGGGTCCTGGCGTCAGTCGGCCCCACGTAAACAAGCCGGCTGGTATTCTGAGCGAGGGAACGAGAGAAAAGAGGAGTGCCGCGAAGAGAGGGAGAGAGCAAGCCTGGAGCTAATCTCTTTCACCTCAGGACACACACACACACACACACACACACACACACACACACACACACACACACACACACACACACAGCCATACACACCACAGCACTGATTACACGCCTGCCATCTTCAGTGACCCCCGACACACACACACACACACACACACTAGCCTTTAATCTCCTCCACCAAACCTCCGAGCGTTAGCCGCTGACTTCTACTTCCTGCTTCCCTCTTTTCTCCGCCGTCACCAAAACTACGGACGCGAGCGTTTTCTGGCGAGTCAGCGGTTCGGTCCGGTTTCGGCTCCAAAGAGAGACGGGGTGTCGGGAGGAGGCGGGACGGCGAGAGCTAAAAGGCCACGAAATGTTAACGTCAACGTTTTTTTTTTTCTCCAGATTTTCACCTTTTTTTGTGGCATTTATTTACTTTCCGTCTACTTTTCTTCTTCTAGCTCCGATCTCTGTGTTCATTTTTCTTTTTACGTCACATTTCTGCACGTTCTCTTATTAAGATTTAATATGTTTACGTTTTTTTTTTTTTTCTTCTTTCTTATTTCATTCACACATTTTTTTTTTTTTTTTCAGCCATGCTAGTTTTCTTTTCCCAATTCATCCCAGAGTTTTTTTTACTACTTTTTTTACTACTTTTTACTACTTGGGGTGTCAAGATATACTTTTCTTCATAAATGAAATATTGATATCATGTGAAGAACACACACACACACACACACACACACACACACACACACACACACACACACACACACACACGTCACAGTTATGGTTACAGACTCTCCTTTTTCCTTCGACAACATTTTGAATGAAATTAATTTGCCAAAAAGGAGACAAAACGTGAGGAATTTGATAGATTTTCTCGCCAAAATCTTCCAAATAAATCACGACAATATTGTTCCCGTGAAATATTATATTAAATATTGAAAATATGATCTTGTTACAATCAAATTTTTCATCTTTTTGGCCAGTTTTGTTTCTGCAAATGTGCAGTTTCACACATTCATCATTCTTCGCTCCTCCTCCTCCTCGTATCCATGTCATCTGCACCTCCCTTTCTTTTCATCCGACACAATCCTGAAATTCCTCTCTTTATTTAATCTCTAATTCCTCTCTCTCTCTCCCCCCTCACTTCCTCCTCCTTTCAGCCTCCTTTAATCCCTCCTCTCATCCATGTTGTGCCCTCTCCTCTGCCCTTGCTTCCTTCTGTACTCGTCCTATGCTTTTCTTCTTCTTCTTCTTCTTTTTTTAATTACACACCTCTTTCATTTAATCTCATTTCCCCTGCCCTCTTGTTCCTCAACCTCTTTCATCCCATTCGACTCCATCCTTCTATATTACCTTTTTAATCTCTCCTCAATCCTCAGAATACATTTGCTTCTCGTTCATTTAATAATTTCCTTTTATGTCCGACATTCTTTTTCCTGCACTTTTTCCCCACTTTATTTGATTTATTCCTCCTTTCATATTTGCTCCGTACATCCATTAGTTCATGAACCCGTCGTCACATTCTCCCTCTCGCGCCGTACATTTCTCATTTCTCCCCCTTTAACTTAATCCACTGCTCTCATTCTTCTCCTCCCTTTTCCGCCTCTTTCCTCGCCAGACTCCATTCTTCATTTCTTCTTTACAAACTCTGCGTAACGGCCCTTTATTCCCCCCTTCGTGCTCCTAGCCTCCCGTTTCTCCCCCTAAATCGATCCATCCACCTTGCACTTTTAACTTCTCCCCTTTCTGCTAATCCCTTGTTCTTTCCCTCTCCCTGCTTCCTCCACCGAGCTCTTTTCTATCATTCATTCATCCTTTTCCCCTTTTTTTTAAAAAATGTAATCCCTCGTTCCCACCGTCATGTGGTTTCATTCTCTGTGGTTTCTTTCTCCTTTTTGAATTATTCACGTCGCTCAAATTTTTTCCCTTGCTTCTTTTCCCTCTACTGTACCCTCGTCTCCCTCCGTCCTCCCCGCTCGTCTTCCTTCTTATAAGTAACTCCGTGACCTCCTAACCCCTCTGCAGCGCTGCACGCATGTCACCGCACATCACATCACACACACACACACACACACACACACACACACACACACACCGTGCGACCCGCCCCGTGACTCTAAGAACCTTGATCATGTAAAAACCTGAGCCAGCGACGCCTCGCACCCTCTCATTCCTCCTCCCCTCCCTTCCTCCTTTATCTGCAGGCGCCCTGCATCTTTAAGTCTCAGAAAACCAAGGCGAGAGGGGAGGGAGGTGAAGGAAGAGAGGGATGATGGGAAGAAAAAGCAGCGAGGATAGGAGGGGAAGGAAGAGAGGAGACGGGGGGGGGGATAAGGAGAGAGGATAAAAGATGAAGGAAAGAGCGGGGGGGGGAGAGGATGTGAGGAAAGAAGCAAAGAGGGAGGACAAAGAAGAAGATGAGAAGAAAAAGTGACATTTTCAGAGAAGCCTAACTGTAACCAGTTGACCCATAGCGCCCCCTGCGCTCTCAAACGAAAACTGCACACACGGCACTCAAAGTTTGCTTTAAACGAAGCAGCTGATGGGGAGGTGTGCAGTTCAGTGTGTGTGTGTGAGGAAAGAAGACAGATGTGGGCGAATTAAAGTAGTAAAGAAGGACCGATTGAAGGACAGAAGCACGGAAGAAGGGAGGAGAGAAGGAAACAAGTAAAGGACAAAGCAGAAGGAAAGAAGTGAAGATGCAGTGAATGAAATGCTGACATGAAGGGAGGGGAGGGTCATCATATTAACCACCAGCGGGGTTGAAAAGCATGTTTTCTTTAAACAACCATTGAAACTACCATGTATATGAGCCAGAAGCTGTAAAAAAAAAAAAAAAAGAGGGCATTATGGGTAGTTTCTTCAGCTTCTGACGGGCCTTGAACTCTTCAGTCAGAAAAAGCAGCCAAAACGAAGCTCGACATTGTATTTAAAATAATACATAAATAAACCATTTGCTCTAAAAATGTTTAAATAAACATTCGGTCGTCGGGGAACTAGTGGTAGGAACTAACCAGTAGACACTCAAACGATGCTTTTCAAATCGCGCCGGCTGGTTTTGGGGGTTTTCGGCGGGTCAGAGACTCACCCTCGCACGCCTTGACGTCGGTGTTGAGCTGGTGCAGCGCGCCCACGGAGATCTGTCTGACCTCGGGGTCGAGCAGGAGCTGCGTCAGGGAGGTGGAGATGTGTTTACAGGCCGACATGCAGGCCGTCTGGGCCACTTTACCCTGAGAGAGGGGGAGAGAGAGAGAGAGAGAGAGAGAGAGAGAGAGAGAGGGGTGAGGACTTCTTCTCTTCATTCTAAACAAACCAGAAAGGCCACTTCCTGTGTACGACCCACACCGACTTTATCAGTTCAGAACAGCAAAAACCTTTCATGAACCGCACAAACACTGAAGGAAAGTGACAACCGGGCATGCACATTGGTAATCAGAAGGAGTTCACACACACACACACACACACATAGCGTTAATCAAGTGTGCTGCGTTCAGGTGCAGTCAGAATGATGAAGTAGCATAATCGGAATAAAAGCAGCGGATGAGGAAGTACATGACAACGCATTAATACAGAAACCAAAACATGTGTTTGTGTGGGCTTGATTGAGTGTGTGTGTGTGTGTGTGTGTGTGTGTGTGTGTGTGTGTGTGGCCTTGACCTCGACCTCGACGTCTGCATTCCAACAGAATGACGCAAGGAGATGAAAAAGAGGTGAAGGCTCGTAAAAGTTCAACCGGAGGCAGAGAGAGAGAGAAAATAAGGAAGAAATCTACAGCAGAGTCATGAAACAATACAATTTAAATTTGCATTATTGTTCTTTTTGTTTTGCAAAATGTCATCAACACCGTTTCGTTGAAATAAAAAAAGGAGAGGAAGTGCACCAAGTACGACCGAGGTGCGATTAAAGAAAAAGCGCCGGGCCGTTCAAACAAATACACACACAATCAGACACAAGTTGTGTAATTGTGCTTCATGTGAAGCTGCAGGTGTGTTTGAATCCGTTACAACCATTTCATTACATTGTGCGTTTACACAGCTCGACTTTATCTTGGTCCTGCCGGTAAATGTCACAGCGAATGTCGCATTTTAACTTTAATTATCTATTTACTCAAATTAAAAAAAAGGTCCATTATCTGTTTTAACTCCAACATTTGCCGTTTCAAAAAGAGGTAGAGCGTGATGGTGAAGTTAAATTACAGTCGGGATGAAAAACCACCAGCTGATGAAAAGAAAAAGAACAAATAAAGGATAAAGTGGACGACACATTAATATCCCTGTGAAGTGATCCGTTTGTTAGAATTCTGAGAAACGGTCGGAACTGTTCCTGGAACACAATGTAACAATAAAGTCATATTTTAATTCTACTGACACACTTTAATATGATTTCCTCCGTTTGTTCTCCAGACTCTAATGAACCGGTTTCCCCTCCGAGATCCATTAAATGGATCTTATCTTACGTAACGAACCCGACAGCGGCAGAGCGAACCTCAGGAACGCGTCAGGAGGAGTTCAGTCAGGAGGCAGCGCTCACCTCAAAGGGAAACCACATCACACACACACACACACACACACACACACACACACACACACACGGCGCACACGTGTGAGCACACATGTTTGAGAAACACACACCTACGAGTGGCCGGATATCCTCCAATACGAAGCTGAACTCTGAACTCTGTCTACACACACACACACACACACACACACACACACACACACACACACACACACACACACACACACACACACACACACACACACACACACACACACACACACACACACACGAGACCCAGGGGTCAATTATCATAGGGTGAGATTGAGCGTGAAATAGGCTAATTCTATTTACATGTCCTGAACCTGCTGACACACACACACACACACACACACACACACACACACACACACACACACACACACACACACGTCTCAGAGTTCACGACAGACAACTGGGAACCATTAGCCTGAGGCACAAAGAAGGGAGGAACGTAGGAGAAGGAAAGGAAAATACAAGAAATTGGAAAAGAGAGGGAAGGTGAGAAAAGGAGAAGAAAGGAAAGAACACTAATGGTGATGAAAGGTGAGGAAAAGAAAGGAAGGGAAAGTCGAGCTAAGGAGAAGGAAAGCAATGGGAAAGAGAAGGAATGTAAAGGAAAGACGTTTTATTAATTGAAAGGAAAGGAAAGGAAAGAAGGGAACGGGGCAGGTAAGGAGATGAATGGAAAGGAAACCGAGTCAAGGTGAGGAAAGGAAAGGAGTGGACAGGTGTGGAAAGGACAGATGAGAAAAACAAAAGAAAGCAAAGTGAGTGGTGAGGAAAGGAAGTGAAATGAAATGAAAGATGAGAAGACGGCGCGTAAGAAAAGAGATGGAACGGAAACGAGAGGCAAGGTGAGGAAAGGAGAAGGCAGAAAAGGGAAGGAAAGAAAAAAATGAGGTAAGGAAACTAAAGAGAAAAGGTGAAGAAAGCTGTGAAAAGAAAGAGGCAGAAAAGTACAGGAAAGGAGGGCGAGGAAAGGGAAAGAGAAGGAAAAAGAATGGGATAAAGGAAAGAAAAGGACAGGTGAAGAAAGTTGAGGAAAGGAAGAGGGGAAAGTGAGCAGGGGTGAAAGAAAATGACAGGAAGAGAAAGGAAGACAAGGAGAGGAAAAAAAGAATGGAAAGAAAAAGAAAGTTGAGTCGAGGAAACAAAACAAAAGAAAAAGAAAGGAAATGGAAGGTTAGGAAAGGAAAGAGATGTTCAAGAACATATAAACATAAGGGTTGACGATCGATAGAAGGAAAGGAAGTGAAGATGAGCAGAGGACAGAACGAGGAGACAGGGAAGGAAAGGAAGTGAGGACGAGTAGAGGACAGAATGAGGAGACAGGGAAGGAAAGGAAGTGAGGATGAGCAGAGGACAGAACGAGGAGAGGGAAGGAAAGGAAGTGAGGACGAGTAGAGGACAGAATGAGGAGACAGGGAAGGAAAGGAAGTGAGGATGAGTAGAGGACAGAACGAGCAGACAGGGAAGGAAAGGAGTAGACAGGGAAGGAAAGGAAGTGAAGAAGAGTAGGGGACAGAATGAGGAGACAGGGAAGGAAAGGAAGTGAGGATGAGTAGAGGACAGAATGAGCAGAGAGGGAAGGAAAGGAAGTGAGGATGAGTAGAGGACAGAACGAGGAGACAGGGAAGGAAAGGAGCAGACAGGGAAGGAAAGGAAGTGAAGAAGAGTAGAGGACAGAATGAGGAGACAGGGAAGGAAAGGAAGTGAGGATGAGTAGAGGACAGAACGAGGAGACAGGGAAGGAAAGGAGCAGACAGGGAAGGAAAGGAAGTGAAGAAGAGTAGGGGACAGAATGAGCAGAGAGGGAAGGAAAGGAAGTGAGGATGAGTAGAGGACAGAACGAGCAGACAGGGAAGGAAAGGAAGTGAGGATGAGTAGAGGACAGAACGAGGAGACAGGGAAGGAAAGGAGCAGACAGGGAAGGAAAGGAAGTGAAGAAGAGTAGGGGACAGAATGAGCAGAGAGGGAAGGAAAGGAAGTGAGGATGAGTAGAGGACAGAACGAGCAGACAGGGAAGGAAAGGAAGTGAGGATGAGTAGAGGACAGAACGAGGAGACAGGGAAGGAAAGGAGCAGACAGGGAAGGAAAGGAAGTGAGGATGAGTAGAGGACAGAACGAGCAGACAGGGAAGGAAAGGAAGTGAGGATGAGTAGAGGACAGAACGAGGAGACAGGGAAGGAAAGGAGCAGACAGGGAAGGAAAGGAAGTGAAGATGAGTAGAGGACAGAACGAGGAGACAGGGAAGGAAAGGAAGTGAAGATGAGTAGAGGACAGAACGAGCAGACAGGGAAGGAAAGGAAGTGAGGATGAGTAGAGGACAGAACGAGGAGAGAGGGAAGGAAAGGAAGTGAGGATGAGTAGAGGACAGAACGAGGAGAGAGGGAAGGAAAGGAAGTGAAGATGAGTAGAGGACAGAACGAGGAGACAGGGAAGGAAAGGAGCAGACAAGGAAGGAAAGGAAGTGAAGATGAGTAGAGGACAGAATGAGCAGACAGGGAAGGAAAGGAAGTGAAGATGAGTAGAGGACAGAACGAGCAGACAGGGAAGGAAAGGAAGTGAGGATGAGTAGAGGACAGAACGAGCAGACAGGGAAGGAAAGGAAGTGAGGATGAGCAGAGGACAGAATGAGCAGACAGGGAAGGAAAGGAAGTGAGGATGAGTAGAGGACAGAACGAGCAGACAGGGAAGGAAAGGAAGTGAGGATGAGTAGAGGACAGAATGAGGAGACAGGGAAGGAAAGGAAGTGAGGATGAGTAGAGGACAGAATGAGCAGAGGGAAGGAAAGGAAGTGAGGACGAGTAGAGGACAGAATGAGCAGACAGGGAAGGAAAGGAAGTGAGGATGAGTAGAGGACAGAACGAGCAGAGAGGGAAGGAAAGGAAGTGAGGATGAGTAGAGGACAGAACGAGGAGAGAGGGAAGGAAAGGAAGTGAGGATGAGTAGAGGACAGAACGAGGAGACAGGGAAGGAAAGGAGCAGACAGGGAAGGAAAGGAAGTGAAGAAGAGTAGGGGACAGAATGAGCAGAGAGGGAAGGAAAGGAAGTGAGGATGAGTAGAGGACAGAACGAGCAGACAGGGAAGGAAAGGAAGTGAGGATGAGTAGAGGACAGAACGAGGAGACAGGGAAGGAAAGGAGCAGACAGGGAAGGAAAGGAAGTGAAGAAGAGTAGAGGACAGAATGAGGAGACAGGGAAGGAAAGGAAGTGAGGATGAGTAGAGGACAGAACGAGGAGACAGGGAAGGAAAGGAAGTGAGGATGAGTAGAGGACAGAACGAGGAGACAGGGAAGGAAAGGAGCAGACAGGGAAGGAAAGGAAGTGAAGAAGAGTAGGGGACAGAATGAGCAGAGAGGGAAGGAAAGGAAGTGAAGATGAGCAGAGGACAGAACGAGCAGAGGGAAGGAAAGGAAGTGAAGATGAGCAGAGGACAGAACGAGCAGAGGGAAGGAAAGGAAGTGAGGATGAGTAGAGGACAGAACGAGGAGAGGGAAGGAAAGGAAGTGAAGATGAGCAGAGGACAGAACGAGCAGAGAGGGAAGGAAAGGAAGTGAGGATGAGTAGAGGACAGAACGAGGAGACAGGGAAGGAAAGGAAGTGAAGATGAGTAGAGGACAGAACGAGCAGACAGGGAAGGAAAGGAAGTGAGGATGAGTAGAGGACAGAATGAGGAGAGAGGGAAGGAAAGGAAGTGAGGATGAGTAGAGGACAGAACGAGCAGACAGGGAAGGAAAGGAAGTGAAGATGAGTAGAGGACAGAACGAGGAGAGAGGGAAGGAAAGGAAGTGAGGATGAGCAGAGGACAGAACGAGGAGACAGGGAAGGAAAGGAGCAGACAGGGAAGGAAAGGAAGTGAAGAAGAGTAGGGGACAGAATGAGCAGAGAGGGAAGGAAAGGAAGTGAGGATGAGTAGAGGACAGAACGAGCAGACAGGGAAGGAAAGGAAGTGAGGATGAGTAGAGGACAGAACGAGGAGACAGGGAAGGAAAGGAGCAGACAGGGAAGGAAAGGAAGTGAAGAAGAGTAGGGGACAGAATGAGCAGAGAGGGAAGGAAAGGAAGTGAGGATGAGTAGAGGACAGAACGAGGAGACAGGGAAGGAAAGGAAGTGAAGATGAGTAGAGGACAGAACGAGGAGACAGGGAAGGAAAGGAAGTGAGGATGAGTAGAGGACAGAACGAGCAGACAGGGAAGGAAAGGAAGTGAGGATGAGTAGAGGACAGAACGAGGAGACAGGGAAGGAAAGGAAGTGAGGATGAGTAGAGGACAGAACGAGGAGACAGGGAAGGAAAGGAAGTGAGGATGAGTAGAGGACAGAATGAGCAGAGAGGGAAGGAAAGGAAGTGAGGATGAGTAGAGGACAGAACGAGGAGACAGGGAAGGAAAGGAAGTGAAGATGAGTAGAGGACAGAATGAGGAGACAGGGAAGGAAAGGAAGTGAGGATGAGTAGAGGACAGAACGAGGAGACAGGGAAGGAAAGGAAGTGAGGATGAGTAGAGGACAGAACGAGGAGAAAGGGAAGGAAAGGAAGTGAGGATGAGTAGAGGACAGAATGAGCAGACACCTGAGGGAAGGAAAGGAAAGAAGTAGAGGGAGCGGAGGTGAAAAGGACAAAAGGCCAGAGGAAGTGAAGGAGAGACAGATAGGGAGGACCCAGAATCAAGTGATGCTTCTTCTCCACTCCTCACTTCTCACTCCTCACTCCTCGCTCCCTAAGTCCTTCCCTCCCTCCTTCCAGCTAACGAGCGGCGTTCATCAAAGCGCTCATTAAAAGATACTCAGCAGCCGACGGCTGAACAAATACGACGAGAGAGAGAGAGAGAGAGAGAGAGAGAGAGAGAGAGAAAGAAAGAAAAGCAGGAGATGAGGAGGAGAGGATGAGGGGACAAGGAAGGAGGGGTCAGGGATTAATTAATTAATTTAATTAAATGTAAAAACGCCCTCTCGTAGATCTACAAAACCTTTTCACCTCTTAAATAGAACATTTATTTTTTAGCACATTTACTTTGATTTTTTAGGGAAAGTTACATCTGTCAACTAAAGACTGAGCAGTTGGTGGAGACCAAAGCAGAGCTGAATAAATAATGAATGTGGGACTTATTGGAGATAAATAGTGTCGAAACTTGATGTACTTTCGTGATTCTTTTTTTTTTTACACATTTGAATACACGTATTTGAAGTCACTTTGGATAAAAGCTTGAGCGAAATAAAAGCTATATTTTTTTTAGGGCGGTCTTAGCCAATACATTCTCTCCAATTGTTCGCAAAAAAAATGTTGGGACTCGTGCCGCTTTAAGATTTGTTTTTAGAAGCTAAAAAAAAATTAAAAAAAAGTTGAATGAAGCTTCCAAGTGATCTTAAAAATCTTTGTTCCAATCCAGCTAAATTTAACGCAGAAGGGGAGAAAAATGTGATTGTGGTTAAAAAAAAAAAAAAGGAGAAGAAGAAAAGGACAGGGATGTGGTCTCTGCTGCTTAAACACAACGTGTTTTCAGAGTAAATGAATCCGAACGCTCTGCAGCGGCCCGTCCCGTTCGCTCAGCCGCCATTAGGCCGCCATTGCTAATGACACGTTATTACGGCGCTGGACGCAGCGAGGTTCGGGTTAACCCATTTAGCGAAGCGGGGGGGGGGGGGGACATTTCCACCATGTGAGGTTTCCCAAAATCACGTTTGCTCAGAATAAAAAATAAATAAATCAAGGACTTCAAATGAACTGAACAACCAGAACGCCGCATGTGAAAGTGTTCAGCGTAATAACAGATTGATGCGTGCAGCCCGTGATGCCAGAAGCAGGCCGGAGTCGGAGTCGGGCGTTAGAAACCCGGCGGGCGAGGCGGAGTCGTTGCTTTTCGGAGGCGCTGATTCTCGACTCCTGGAAGGGATTGGACACGCCGTATAATGTGCTCTCCGTCCCTCCAGGAACCCGTCAGTCAAACCAACGGCGAGTCGGGGGGCAGCCAAGAGTCAAGAGGTGGGATCACGGCAACTAAATAAATATATAAATATATATATATATATATAAAAATATGTAAATATCTGATACTGATGTGCAACGCTGCGACCACGTCTGGGACAGAACATAAGTGAGTGAAATGATGTTCAGAGTGAATCTGAAGGGTTGCATGGGTCTGAAAGATGAGAATCTACTTGTGATTGAGACTTAAATTCACACGGTCAACCTCCAAAATCAGAGGGCAGGCTGATCCAGGATCAGTCTTTGTGGAACAATCGCAGTCTGCAGCGTTATGGAAGGTATTTCTTCACGTCACTCAGGAAACACCACAAAAATGAAGTCTGGACTTTTTCGGTACATTTTTGGGAGTGTTTTTTGTCTTTGAATGTAACCTTGACACACACACACACACACACACACACACACACACACTTAAAACCACGTTTGGTCTGACAGAAACCAGGGTTGGAAATTTTATTTAGCATGAAGTACGGAAGCCCTGAGAGGAAAAAAAAACTCAGAGGAGAAATAAAAATCTGGTTTTCCAGTTTCTGGATTGTTTTTCTTCCAAGTGAGTTTTAATCTCTTGCACTCTAAACATAAAAAGGTGCATATATTGTGTGTGTGTGAGCAAGTTATATGAATTAAAACCTCACCTGGAAGAAAACATGAATGCCTTTTAGTCCATATTTAGAACATTTTAGCCTCTTGTGGACAAAATTAGTATTAAAACAACGAACACGTTGAAAATAGGTTGAAAACAAATGCTTAAAAAATAAAGTATCCTCGATAACCGTTTCAGTTAAATAATTAATTAAGGATAACTTAATTAAAATAATACAATCTTTTTTATTTTTTACATGTTCTTTAGACATTATATCCTCTCAGGGCTTCCGTAGGAATTCGTGGTAAAGTGAATTTTTCCGTGACTATAAATGTGTTCACGACACCAGACATGCTCTCTTGATCTACGTCAAATAAAAGTCCATGAACCATCGTCTGTATGTATAAATAAAGTTATCCAAACGATGATGTAACCTGCCAAAAGTTTCCGGTACATCATCGTGGGAAACACGGACACGGATTCAGGCAAACGTGCGTCCTCTCGCATGCTGGTGCTGGTTTGGCAAAAACAAAACACTCAGGTGGATTTTTAAAGGGTTTTCAAAAGGTTAACACAAGGTCAGTCAGGGGTCGGCACACGTCACTCCGTTACCTCCACAAAGCAGATACTCACCGGTAAGGTAGCGTGCTCTACCGGCGTTCCCTACGGTGAGAAACATAAACCGGGACATTTATTTTGCCGTGTTATTGTTGGGTCTACGGTTCTATTTTTAGAAAGTCACAAAAACATAGAAATATTCCTCTCTCTCCAATAATGGTGTTCCACCTCAAATCTTCTCCTCTATTGAGCTCTTGATCCATTCAACGTTTGAGTTTTTATTAAAAGACATAAATGCCACATATTCCCTTTTTTTTTATGTGATCATTGGCAACAAAGACAATATCTCCGCTTCTGCTGCATCAATTTTGATCCTTTTTGTATTTTAACTGTCGATTACGAGTCAAAAATGTGTTTATAGGAGGAGCAAAGCTAAATCTATGGAGTATTAAATTAAGTAAAAGTAATACCATGTAAAAAATACTCCATTAAAAGTAAAAAATCATGTGTTTAATTCCACAGTGTTGCTGGAGTTTGGGCCCTTTTAGGAACACGACTAACACCAGCTGCTACCAGTAGCTTAAGCTAACGTTCGTTTGCACAAAGCTGAAAACTGAATTACACAATATTTCTTTTTGACGATGTATTGCTGTACTTTCCGTCCGCGAGTAGACAGCAGTAGAACTTGAAGTTCTTGTTCGAGTATTTGTGTATTCTTGCTTCTCCCTTCAACGGTATCCAGTTCATCTCCGTGCCACGCTACTCTTTTATATGATCAGCTCTTATTTCGGGGGTCATACCACCCAGCTTTTTTAGATCCATAGCATCTGATCTACTTAGGAGGCCCCACACCGAGTGTGTGTGTGTGTGTTAAAGTGTGTGTGACGGGGTCATGTCCGGGCCTCGCGGGGGTGTAGGAAAAGCTTCTTAGAAGTGCTGGAAAACACTTAGCTCGACCACCTTGTGTGTGTGGCCTTGTGGCCTTGTGACCCGCTTTGACCAAATCTGTGTGCACAATCGTCTTACAGCTAACCCCTGTGTGTGTGTGTGTGTGTGTGTGTGTGTGTGTGTGTGTGTGTGTGTGTGTGTGTGTGTGTGTGTGTGTGTGTTGTAAGTTTAATGAGAATTTGCCATATGCTTTAAACTGCAGAGATCATGTGTTCTTTGGACAGTGAGACTTAAGGACTTGAGATGGTTCCATGGTTCAGTGCAGAAAGATCCAAACACAGACTTTAAAATATGTTTTTTCAGGCCGAGGTTAGAGCTTTGTTGAGCACGTCCGATATCTTGAATCCAAACACTTTTAAATTGTGGATCGATTCCACGAGTTCCACGTTTAAAAATGAACTTTAAAAAAAGGCAGATTTTCGTCTTCATGTGGAACCCTGGGTGGGTTCTAGATCAAACCCTTGGAAAATAAGAGGGTTATTGGTAGAACCGACCGGGTGGGCTCTGGATGACAACTTAGATGGTTCTAGATGAAACCCTTGGCATACAAATGGGTTCTCTGTAGAACCCCCAGGTTGGGGTCTAGATGAAACCCTTGGGAATATAAAAGGGATTTTGGTAGAACCCACTGTTGGTGTTTCTAGAGGAGACCCTTGGCATATAAATGGGTTCTCTGTAGAACCCCCAGGTTGGGGTCTAGATGAAA
>JBAMJR010000825.1:25000-37500 GCA_038501785.1 Myoxocephalus aenaeus
ACACACACGTACAAATATAGACACGCCGCAGAATTTGGATAGAATTTCATGATATTTATGCTGCCGTCAGTTGCAATAAATACGCGCGGCGGTCGATGCCGTCAGAGGGCCTCATGTGCGTGTTTACGGCGCGGCGGGGGAGGGGCGGACGCACGCAGAGGCGGGACCAGTGAGAGAGTCAGGAAGCCGCAGGTATGAACGCACTCTGGACGGCGTTTCAGGAACACGCACACAATAAACACACACACACACACACACACACGCAGCGACACATGGAACACGGCTCGCTCTGCTTTCTCCATGCTGGTCTTTGGGGAGATGGACAGCTTGAGTGAGTTTGTGAGCGCGTGTGTGTGTGTGTGTGTGTGTGTACGTGTGTTGTGTGCCTTGGCCCCGTCCAAGTGTGTGTGTCTGTGTGTGTGTCTGTGCTCAATGGCCATGTTCCACTCATCATTTTAAAAAAAAGCTGCATGACGTTCTGCGCCATTTGCCACCGAAACGGAGACGCCGCCAAGTCGCCGCTGCGGTTCGGCTTCTCCGCTGCTCGACGTGAACCGACGCGAGTGAAGCGACGCGAGGGAGGAGAGCGACTTCAGAGGCGTCGCACAACGCCGTGGACTCGCTTAGCCGCTTCGTTTCGGGGAAAAAGAAAAAGCAGCAACAATTCGGCTAAGCGAGTCAGGCCGCTTAGAAGTAAAAAGAAAATCTCAAATTTAAATGAATTCACTCACAAAAATAATGTAAATGTTCATATTTTATGTAAACATGTTACACTAATTACGGTGACTTCATAATAAAAGCCCAATGGAAAGCTACGCAGTTCCTTTTATTGTTTATTTAGAAGTCAAAAGTATTTCTTGTGTGATTACTCGATGGAATAACCGGTAGAACAGCGCGTGACTAAAACAATAATAATAAGCAGCTGCGGCCCCGGCAACGCGGTGGGAAAGGAGACGTGACGGGTGATCACAAGAGGAGCCCGAAATAATAAAAAATAAAAACGCCCTTTGGCACGAGCTCCACGTCGCCCGGTCGTCTTCGCTCGGGTGGAAAAACTCGCGGCCGAGAAGCGTCGCCTCCGTTTTTCCAACAAACACTTTGAATAAACATTAGAGGACGTCATGTGTGGATCACACCTCCAGCTGTTTATTCTGAATATATTACTTAGTATTACAATACATGTTGTACTTTTACCCGCACTGCTTACTATGTTTATACTGCTGCTCATACATGTATTTATCTTGTGGATTCTAAGTCCTTTCTGATCATCTACTTACTACATATAATGTACTACATAGTATTAAGTACATTTGTCCGTCATTATATTCTTTGTACTTTATACTGTGAACTTTTGCACGTCCACCGGTCAATATTTCACACATTTCTGCACAGCTCTCATTTATTCCTATTGTACATTTATATGTCTTTGCACTATGTTTATATGTTATATGTTGTCTATTTCTTTACTTTTTTTTTTTTAAATGTGCACTATTCACTTTATGTTTCTGCACTATGTTTATATGTTGTTTATATGTTATATGTTGTCTAGTTTAGATGTTGTTTATATGTTATATGTTGTCTATTTTTTACTTTTTTAAATGTTGCACTATTCACTTTATTTTCAGACAGTAGAGAAACATAATTTCAGGTCCTCTGTATGTTTGCACAATATGGAAGAAGTGACAAATAAAACTGACTTTGACTTTTATCTATTCTTTATATTATGTCTCTATACTTTTGTAAGATGTTTATTGTGGCAAACTCTACTCTACTATGCAGGAAGGGCGTTCACCTCGCTACCGAAGGGGCGAAATGAGGCGGCCATCTTGTTCAAACAAAAAGTGCGCAATGAGATCGGAAAAACGATCCAGAAGATATCGCCGAGTCATCATGTTGAGGTTGAATATTGAGCGTTCGATAGAAAGTACTGAGGCGGTTCGGTTTCGGAAACCAAAGTACTGGACGAGGTCAAATACTGAGCTGAGTGGGAGTCATTACACAACAAGGTAAAAAAAAAGGCCTCATAACGCCTCTTGGTGAACGTTTGCCGCCATTTAAAAAAAACAAAAACACATAGACACAGTGTGAGCATATATACGCACTTGAAACACACACACATATAGAAACACACACTCCCTTTCCGCTCAAAAATCAGAATGGAGAACAGGGGTTGAGGTCAGAGTTCAGAGGGATCAATGGCCACGGTCCTGCTCCATCATCCCGTCTGCTTCCGTCCGTTTGAAGCGGGCAGGAAGGCGTGCCGGTAACCGGATAGCGGGGTGTGTGTGTGTGTGTGCAGCGCCGCCAGAAATCAAGCCCGGCTCAAATAGTGGAGTCATTACTCTGATTGAGGAGAGCGATTAGTGCTGTCTGGTCAGCGAGCGACCGGAGAGAAGCCGTCTGGGGAAAAAGATGATTTCACCGAGAGCTGAAGGGTCTTTAGAGGGAAGAACTAAAAAAAAAAAGCACCTGAGCTCGCGAGCTTCTACTTAAATTCCAGGTCTGTGTTTTCCTCACTTGGGTCGTCTTCGTTGTTGAAAATCAAACCTGCTCCGGCGAATTTACGGACGGAAGTTTCGGAGGTCATGTTTATTTTTAAACAACCTTTAACCCCAGTTGAGCCGCAGCCATTTTTCTAAAAAAATTAGCAATGGTTTGCATACCCATACTTCATAGAATATCTCTATTGAATCATTTCAAAAAGGTATAATATACAGAAAACACTTGTGAGACTAGTCAAGAGGTTCACACAGCAGTACATGTGTTACTGGTTAATTTGGTGGATGATACAACACAGGAAAGACAACAAAAATGACAAAAAACCTCAGAAGAAAAACGTTGAAAAATGATGGATTTCCTCTTTTTCATGATGCATATCATCGCTTTTTTTCCTACCATAAAATAGCACCATGTGTTAACAGTATCTCTGCAAAGTTCGACTTTGATTAAGTGAAGTTAAATGTTTTTAGTAATTCATTTCGTGAGTTCATTGTCGGACGACAACCGAGGACTCGGTGCGCAAAGAGACGAAGACACACAGTCTGTATACGTTTCTTTTCATCCCTTCTCTTCCTATTATACCAATTCCTTCCCTTTGATCAGACAACTTTTTCCCCAATCACTCCTCCTCCTCCTCCTCCTCTCTTCCTCCTCCGGTCACGGATCACCGGTACCTCTCTGGTTCCCAGCCCCCACCGGGGGGAACCAACACACTCACACAAACAGATGGCTCCACACTGAAGCGCACACAAACAAACACACACACACACACGAGCCTTTGCACTATCGAACATGCGGTCACTGGATACAAATACGCTCAGAGAAAGAAAAAGCCACACGAGCCCCGGGGATGTGAGCATGAATAAAAGTTTTAAAAAAAAAGGATTCACGCAGCGGTTTGTTGTGGAATGTGCATGAAAGCTTGACATGTGCAGGTCGAGTATCATGCGTGTGTTTATGTGAACGTATACAAGCTTGTGTCTGTGTGTGTGTGTGTGTGTGTGTGTGTGTGTGTGTGTGTGTGTGTGTGTGTAAGCCCTGTGGAATCCTTCTGGACAGCGGAAGTCGTTTCCTGATTGCCCGTCTCCTCCGAAGAAAAGTGGCTGCATTGTTTTAGTTAATTCTTCCATCAACCGTAACCAACACACACACACACACACACACACACACACACACACACACACACACACACACACACACACACACACACACACACACAGTCAGAGGGTTCCTGTCTAACCTCGACAGAACACGGAACAGAAGCTGGCCTGATTGCCGAGTTGTGGTCGCGAGGCCCAAACAAAATGAGACAAGGATCTCTGGTCAGAGCGGAAAGAATCGACGGAGGAAAGTCTGCCGCACTCGTGTGAGAGAGAGAGAGAGAGAGAGAGAGAGAGAGAGAGACAACAGAGAAAAAAGCATTTTTTGTTATGGTGCTCACTGCAGCAGAACAGGAGTTCAATTCCCGTACTGGTTTAAGTTCCATCGACTGGCACAGGTATTCAAAATTATAATTCTAGTTTTGAATTGTGGGAGGAGCAAAAAAAAAAAAAGGAGGAGGAGGCACGAGGTTGTCTGCACCCTCCACAGATCAACACAGGGGATTTTGGCCAAAAGAGAATTAAAAACTCAAACACTGATGGCGCAATGACGTTATGGAGCAATGACGTTATGGCGCAATGGCCTCATGGCGTTATGGAGCGATGGCGTTATGGAGCGATGGCGTTATGGCGCTTCATGATGGCGTCATGGCGTCATGGCACGAGCCTTCGTAGGCGAGCGTACCTGAGATGAAGGTCTTCAGCGTATTTCAGGCAAGCGTAGATGAACTCTTTGAGCTGGCAGTAGACTTTTGGCACAAACTCGGAGAAGGGAAGCTTCTTGGGGAAGGGAAGCTGAAGGAAAGAAAAAGAAAAACAGGGATTAAGTGAGATGTCATGACTTTTTTGAAAGCTGCGTTTTGTGCGTTCATTCTGAAGCGTCCCGGTCGTCTCTCTCTCTCTCTACCTTGTCCAGGTCGGGGTCTTGCATGGGGAACATGGAGGTGTAGTGTTTGTACTCCTGCTCCGTGGAGACCGGGATGGGACTGAAGTTGTCCTGGTCCAACACCTGCCTGGAGAGGAGAAGGAAAACAACTAAAATAATAATAATAATGATCTTCTATTTTCAGACTGGAATGACAGCGATGCCATCCACACACACACACACACACACACACACACACACACACCCCCGTTGGGGGTCATTGTGATGCTCGAGGTTTTTCTTACCCCCCTCCCCTCCTCCACCTCGTTGGCGCTCCAGAGTTCGGACGTTCCAACGTTCCATGGAGAGGCCGTGAACCGGAGAGCGCTCCCTCTCCAACAATACAACACAACATTCCTGTGGCTTCCCCAGTGTGTGTATATAAATGTGTGTGTGTGTGCGCACATGCGTGTGTGTGTGAGAAAGAGAGAGAGAGAGTGTGTGTGTGTGTGTGTGTGTGTTTGTTTGTCCGTTCTCACTTCAAGTCCCACTGGTGTCAATGGACAAAAGCGATGGTGAAACAATGGCATGTGGGCCCAAACACACACGCACACACACACACACACACACACACACACACACACACACACACACACACACACACACACACACACACACAAACACACTTGTAAGGGTACTACCCATTCTGAAGGGTAGAGAATGTTCCGGACGTTTGCTTTAAAACACTTCCTCCCTCTGGATGGTCGTAAAACTTCAAAACCAGTAGAGGACGTTTCCCACAAACCAACAGTGGTGCGTGTGTGTGTGGGTGTGTGTGTGTGTGTGTGTAGTCCCACAAAGTAGGTGCACCCTCATGACCTTCTGACTGGAAAGGGGAAGGTCAGTGCAGCTACTGAAAAACAAAACCGATTTCCTAAACACGGAGACACGTTTGGCCCCCGAGCCGCTGCAGAGGTCGGGGATCGAGCCGCCGGTGCCTGAAGGCAGGGCTGTACCGGTTTCAGATTTCCATACAGTATGAATTTTTCATATACCGTCATACCGGTGGCCGCTCTTTGACAGGCAACAACATTTTATGTTTACAGCTTGAAGCTGAAGATGCAGCGGACGGAGCTGCTTACGTCTCAGGGATAGAGCTTGAATCGTGGTTTGGAAGACATTACATCGCCAAACTGCATGCTGGGTAAAGCTCAGTCACACAGGAAGACTCTTCTTGTGCAGACTTCTTCCTGTGCGACTGAGTGGGCGGGCTTTACCCAGCATGCAGTTTGGCGATGTAATTTCTTTCAAACCACGAGTCAAGTTCTATCCCTGAGATGCAAGTAGCTCAGCTGTGACTGTAAAGATTAAATGTTGCTGCCTGCACCACCGGTATGAAGGGATATGACAAATTCATACCTACATTCCACTGGGTCCTAAATCCCTCCATGTTTAGCTTCCTAACACATGTTTAGCTTCCTGTTTAGCTTCCTTTTCAGCTTCCTTTTCGGCGTCAATGAATGAATGTGTTTACTCGGAAAAAAAGTACCGTGATATACCGTGAAACCGCCAGAATCTTTTTGGCCATACCGCCCAGCCCTACCTGAAGGTGACGTTCCATCTCTTGAGCAGGATCTCCCCGTACTGCTCCCTCATCTCCAGCAGCATGTCGAACAGCTGCGACACCGGGAAACCGAACCCCTGCAGAGGAGAAGGTGCCAGACTTAAAAAAGGAATAATTCTCCCCGAAAAAAAAAGAGCATTAGTACCGTACATCAATAACTCTCACTTCCTCCGCGGTGAACGTAGAATAAAAAAAATTTGAAAACGGTTTCAAGGAATTTAAGTAAATGGGGTAGTGCGGGTTGTTGATATAGTTTTACTGCTGTTTAAACTTCACCCCAATTTACTTCAATTCATCGAGACTTTTCTCCACGAAAGCAACCCAAAAATATAAAGTGACAAAAAAAGAAAGAAAGCTCAAAACAAAATATACGACGTGCAAATAAAACACTGATGTGTAAAAAGGCTTTAATTCTGCACATTAAGTGGATGAAATAACATTATATTGAAGCACTGATCAAGGACTTTTGCACTTAAAATAATATAAAAAATTCAATTTCTATACAGGGAGAACTACAGGAAGTAGGCCGAAACAACATAAAGGTCTTGAAATAAAACAGTGGCGAACGTGCGCACACACACACACACACACACACACACACACACACACACACACACAGGGTGGATTCAGCCATTCAGCGGCACCTCATCACTTCAGGTGAATGACTTTGGAGCGTCGCAGCGTCCCGTCACCGCTTCCCCTCCTCGTTCTCGCTCACTCATCTCAAGACCGCTTCCCTCGTCCGCTGTAACCCACATCCCCTCTGTCTCCCCTCCCTCCCTCCATCCTCTCATCCATCACACCTAATCCATCCCGGGTAGTTCATCACGTGGAGAACACGCGGACCAAAAGCTGACATCAGATGATAAACTCCTACTTCCCAAAAAAGAAACGGTCGAATTAAGAAAGAAAGTCTTTCTTTCATGATTTTTTTTTTACTCCAAAACCTTTTACTCAACAACATTTATTTTCAGACAGTCACATTCATTGTCAATTGTTCAATTGTATGTCTTGGTACACATGATATTCAGGTACAGTGTACAACACACAGAGAGAACAAAAAACATCAAATGGTGCTCACTCCAAGAAAAAAAGAGACCAAAAACCTGCTTTGAACCGGTTTCATGGGCCCCTGGGGTCCAGATAGCTTTGCTGGCACGCGTAAAGACGACTGAACGCAAGAACTAAACGGTACGAGAACACCCAACGTTGAAAGAAAAGACGTCGTCGTTAACAAACCTGCAGCGTATCGGCGAACAGCACGATGAGGTTCTTCAGGTCCAGCACCAGGTCGGGGTTGTCGCAGTACGACTGAGGAGACAGAGCAGCTGGTTATGCCCACAAAAGGTCTCCGTGATACTGAAAAAAAAAAAGGTGTCCGGCTCGCCGCTGTCCTTACGGAGTGCGTCCTCAGGGCGGCGATGAGCTTGGACATCGCCAACTCCCAAAGCTCCTCCACGTACGCCCGGTTGACCAACCCCTGGGTGGTGTGCAGGACGTGGTCCTCCACCACGAAGAAGCTGGACGGAGACACAAAGAAATACGTTAAAAACTACAAGTTGCAGGCAGATATTCTAGAAAAGAAACATCCAGAATTATTTTGTTTGTCTCCTCTTTGTCGTGACCGATGAGCATCAATATGTTTACCTTTTATTTCCATCTGCTCTGTGAGAACATCCTTCCTGTAATAACCACGTTATTATGAACGCCGGCCAAAACGGTCAAAAATAGGCCCAAGATTTTTATTTAAAAAAAGCGAACAAATGTTTTTTTTGTTCATTTCAATAACATGTTGTATTGCAAGCTTTATTATTATTTCATTTTTAATATTTTTGTATGTAAATAAATAATTTAAAAAAAAGAGAACATTTGAGTTGTTACCGAGAATAAAAAAGGGAGGTTTGAATTACTGATAGTCTCAGAACAATGGGAGAGAAACAGAGACATGGAGATGGCATTTTCCAAAACTTCAAATGGGAAAAACAGACCTGGGGGTGTGTGCACCAGTGTGTGTGTGTGTGTGTCTTTGTGTCTGTGTGTGTGTGTGTGCGCATGTGTGTGTGTGTGTCCAGCCCAGGCGCTGTTTATAGAAGCGTCTGCTCCAGACAGACAGACAGAATGAATAACAGCAATAAGCCAACCACCATCACACACACCCTATCAACCGTGTGTGTGTGTGTGTGTGTGTGTGTGTGTGTGTGCAAGATGGAGAGAATTGGATGGAGTGATAGATGAGAGGAACAGTATAAGGAGGGACGGGCTAAGTGAGTGTGGCCAGAGAGGAAGGAGAGATGGAAACATGTCAAATGGTCAGAAGTCAGTCAAACAAAATGAAGTGAGGTGTCGCTGCACGCTGAATGTTTGCTTTCACTCAAAGTCTCTCTCTCTCTCTCTCTCTCTCTCTCTCTCCTTGTCTCTGAGAGGTGGGTAACATGTGACATGTGGACGTGAGGATGGAGAGACTTGAGGATCGGGTGGATGAACGTCTGGAGGAAAGGAGTCGGGGAAGGATGGAAGAAAGGAAGGATGGATGATAAATGGAGGCTTTTGGGATGAAAACAGGAAGTACAACCTTGGGCCGAGTTTATTTCAGCCTATATTTGTTGACATGTTCTTCTTTTCAATCAGAGCTATTAAAAGTATGCCGAATTATCCATGAGCAGCTATTGTTTGCCCTGCACCCATGGGTGCACAGACAGCTGCCACTGGGTTACTTTGATACTGAAGAAACCTTCAAACATGATGATTCTCAGGTTCTGGGAGTTGTATATTTGGAGTTATGGGCGTTTATTCGCAGAGATAATGAGATCCTCGGGACACGCAACAACTGAAGTTATGGGCCGTTATCGTATATTATTATTTTATATTATTGAGGACAGAAAGTCCTCTTTACTAGTGGATGTTATTTAGTTTTGTACGTGCGGAACAAAATGCTGCAACCGGACAGGAAGAGAGAAAAATCACCCTGAGCAACGGACTAAAAATGTTTTTAATAATTAGTTTCTTCTTCTTTTGGGGACGAAACATAAAAAAAAAAAAGGGAATTATACATTTGATGTCCGACTTGTACTCTTTTTGTCCCCGTTAAAATAATCCTCATTGAAGGAAACACATGGTTCTATTTCGTCTCGTCTGTATTAAAATGACAAAAACATGTTCAATTCAGTTCAAATTAAAAATAAAAACCTCTGAAGCCTCTGCTGAGGAAGAGGTTACTTAAAAGATGGAGCGACTCACCCCACGATCTGATTGAAGTACCGCCGGTATCCCTCCAGAGTCTCATGCTAGAAATGTACAACAACACAAAATAAACACACAACGAGGGAGGAGAGCGATGAAGAGACGGAGAGAGAAACGGATCAAAACCATCGATGTGTTAGCATGAACAAAAGGTATCGAACTCAACTAAACATTAAATTAAATTAACATCAGAAAACACCATTAAAATGTTCAGTTTTTGATCAATTAAGAGCATAAAAGCTTCTGTTTACGATGACAGTAGTTAACAGACGTTATAGATTAAGGAGTGTGTGTGTAGGGAGGGAGGGCAGGTGTAGTTAGGAGTGTGTGGGCATAGAGGTGCACACACACACACACAGTGGAGGTGCAGGTCGTACCATGTTAGAGTGCGGCTGCAGCACGAGGCGAGCCTGTTTCCTCCTCTGCTTTCTGTAGTAGTTCTCAAACACATCACGCAAACCCTAAAAACACAAATTACAGGTGAGGATGGAGGGCACGAGGTCTTTGAGTGTCTGAGGAAGCCAAATGGCTCACCAGTACAGCAAAACCATATCTGAAGAATATTCTAAAAACAGTCGCCAATCATTTATTAAACAATAACCAACTGTATCTGAGCAGTTAAAGAAAAACATATCTGGAAATGATTAATTCAGAGGATTCGTGAGGTTCGCTTTTCTGTCCCATTTTGTATTATTCGTGTATTTATTTTTGCAATGTTTCCGTAAACATACTGGTCTGAGTTATTGACAAACTGATTGTGAATCATTTATACTTTACACACTCATTTATACTACTTTAACAGATATCAAAAATAAAAATAAACACAAAACTGCAGTATTCTGAAATTGTTTTTTGCCATCTTTCCTCCGTTTCAACTACTTAAAGAAATAATAAATCACAGAAAGTTATTCAAAATGTTAGGATTTCACTTCATTTTTGTACATTTTAAAATTCTAGAACCAGTTAATAACCTTGAACATGAAAAAAATATGTGTATCAGAATATTGTTGAATATTATGTCCCATTTCCTTTTCAGCGGTCTGGATTACATAGAACGGACTTTAAATAAAGTTGACCGATGATAAAAAAAAAAAGCCTGACTGAACATAACCAAAGAATATTCTGAAATTTGAAATGAAAAAGGAAATAAATAAATATTAGAAGATCCCCATATTCCATCATTCAGGTTATTGTTTTAGTGTTTCAACACATATATGAAATCATCTTGTTTTTTGTCCTCGTTCCTCAAATTCACTCAATAAATCTCAATAAATCCTCTGATGGTGTTCGTGACCTTGAAGAATATTATGTCCCAAATCTCTATTTAATATCTGGATTACCACTTCATGCTCTTTTACTCAAGTGGAAAACACGTGGGCCAAACCCAAAAGGTTAGAGCCCGTGTGCGTGTGCGTGTGTGCGTGTGCGTGTGCGTGTGCGTGTGTGTGCCAAAGTGTCTTTGATGAGCGGCCCTGGTTCAGTTTTGTTTGGCGTCGCTGGTCAGACATCAAACCTAAAAGCAACAGAATCAGCTTCCTGAACTCTCTCTCTCTCTCTCTCTCTCTCTCTCTCTCTCTCTCTCTCTTATCTCGCCCTCGGCTGCGTGGGAGGAACGAGGCCTATCTGGTATCCAGGACCAGGACCAGGACATAGACCAGGACCCAGACCCGGACCCAGAGTCCTCGGTGAGCTCAGCGATAAGAGGCAGATAACGCGCTCCTTCAGACCAGCAGCACATCCACTCTGCTGACCGCCTCGCATGACGAGTGCCGTCACTGAGATAGGAGGTCGTAAGATACGCAAATAAAAATAGAGACCAACTCCCCCAAAACACTGCCTCAGCGCCAATGAACCAAGGTTAGTTAGAGGTCAAATGTGGACGACGCCGCAAAGAAAAATCACAAACCAAATGTGGCCCGATCTACGGTGATGTTGGCCTTTTGGATATAAAATGTTGTCGCGTCGTTATTTTTATCCTATTAAGACATTTGTGTGATGATTTGTCATAAGTAGAGCATATATTTATGAGTTAAGGCCCAAAAAAACCTGTTTTGTGAGGTCACAATGGCCTTTGACCTCCAAAAATTAATACGTTCGTGACAAATTTGGAGCGTTTTTTGTTTTAGATTCACAAGAATGGGTTTGAACAACATTCAGAAGGATGTAAGCGTGAACTACTCCGACTCTACACTCATTTAAAAAGGGTATTACGTCTACTGCTGCACATTTAAAAGAAGAATGGTCCAAACTGAAGCAGCAGAGGCCGAGAGAACCTCATGTCTTACACCTTAGTGTTGGCCAATCTCCTAAAAACATGGAATACTACATTTCCCAGAATGCACAATATGTTCATTGGGTTTGACACACTTCAGGGCCACGGAGGACATTATGGGACATAGTTCTCATAAACCTTTTATTTAAACCTATCATTAAAGCTTTCCCCGTCTGAACTCATCGGGAAATTAAACTTTAACTGAATTGATGTTTCTTCTGTGTGAAAGCTATGCGCATTAAACCTAAAACAATGGCTATTCAAAGACGTTATGCGGGTACAAATGTTGAATAATAAAACTAAAAAGATCCAGAGAAACGGCTTTAAGTTCTTTAATCCGTTAAACTGACCCTCGGCCGAACAATGTCCATTGAAAACTAATCACAAAGTTACAAACAAAGCAGTAAAGTGGATGGGAGGAATATAAATTTGGCAGGTTGTAGTTCAGAAACACGTTCAGTTTGAGGCGACAAAAACAATTCCCAGACTGACCCTCGGCCGAACAATGTGTTCAACGGGCGCGTGTGTGTGTGAGTGTGAGTGTGTGTGTGTTTGTGTGAGTGTGTGTCCACTGCAACGCCACCAAAGCAGTGGCGGTCAAGACAGACACGACGTGAAAAACGTTTAAGAAATGTACGGAGAGGAAAAAGGACGAAAGAGATAAAGAAACAAATAAAAAAAGCTTTTGAAGGAGCGGAAACCAACGAGAAGTGGAAAAATATATAAATACGCGGCGACAGAAACAGAGAAACCTTTAAAAAACAGACATTAACTGAACTGGTGGACAAAAAAAAAGAGAAAAAGACAAAAGGCAGAAAAATCTAAGACAATACAGACAAAAAAGAGACAGAACATTGAAATAAAGAAAGAGACAGAAAGGCAGAAAGAAAGAACACGGAA
>JBAMJR010000825.1:42500-57500 GCA_038501785.1 Myoxocephalus aenaeus
CAGTGTATATATATAAGTATATAACGTGTATATAAGTATATATAAAGTATATACATACAGTGTATATAAAGTGTCTAGAAGTATATACAGTGAAATATAAGTATATACAGTGTATATAAAGTATATAGAAGTATATAACATGTATATAACGTGTATATAAGTATATACATACAGTGTATATATATATATAAAGTGTATAGAAGTATATACAGTGTATATAGAAGTATATAACGTGTATATAACGTGTATATAAGTATATATAAAGTATATACATACAGTGTATAGAAGTATATACAGTGTATATAAAGTATATAGAAGTATATAACGTGTATATAAGTATATATAAAGTATATACATACAGTGTATATATATATATATATATAAAGTGTATAGAAGTATATACAGTGTATATAGAAGTATATAACGTGTATATAAGTATATATAAAGTATATACATACAGTGTATATAGAGTGTATAGAAGTATATACAGTGAAATAGAAGTATATACAGTGTATATAAAGTATATAACATGTATATATAAAGTAAATACAGTGAAATAGAAGTATATATAGTGTATATAAAGTATATAGAAGTATATAACATGTATATATAAAGTAAATACAGTGAAATAGAAGTATATATAGTGTATATAAAGTATATAGAAGTATATAACATGTATATATAAAGTAAATACAGTGAAATAGAAGTATATATAGTGTATATCAAGTATATAGAAGTATATAACATGTATATATAAAGTAAATACAGTGAAATAGAAGTATGCACAGGGACTAACTAAAGGACTAAAGCGGTGCTCGGGTTATTGATGATTCAGTTGGAGGAGGATCTGGAGATTTATTGTCGGTTCTCCGGTAAAGGGCTGAGACTCAGCGTGTGAGGGGGAACCGTGACTTTGTGGGACGCGTCTTCACTCAGAGGAGCCATAAAAAATAAAAAAAAGGACAAACAAAGGGAAGAACAAAGGGAGCAAAATAAAAGTAGGATGCAGAGACACAGGGGGCCGACTGTAAATGAAGGGAAGGGGAATGCCGGCGGTTGGCATCGCCGCGGCCATCGGCGCCACCGCGGCCGTGACCTCCGGCGACCGCGGGGTCGGGCCTTTGTTCCAGCCAAGGTCTTCCCGTGAAGAAGGTTGAGTCAAGTTTACAGGACGTAAATAAGCCGAGGGGGACGACAGGGACCCGACAGCAGAATGGCAGCGCGGGGGGTGACAAGTTCAGCGCTATTCTCCTCCCGCCTCACTGGGCGTCGCTTTCCTCGAGGACAACAAAGCGGCGAGGATCCCGCGAGGGGCGACGCGGAGAGGTCAGTGCCGAAGGGCTCCGTGCCCACAGACGCTGGTCTGTAAACATGTTGCTGAAGGGCTTCAGCATCCTGCAGTGTGTGTGTGTGTGTGTGTGTGTGTGTTGAAGATCGGTTGATATCGTGGTTTGTAATCTTTGTGGCTCGACATGTCACCTCCTCAAGTTTCACTCAAATATCCTCAACAATAAGAGATGAATCTACAATCTAAACAGCGAGAGGATGATAAAGTAAGTGTGTGTGTGTGTGTGTGTGTGTGTGTGTGTGTGTGTGTGTGTGTGTGTGTGTGTGTGTGTGTGTGTGTGTGTGTGTGTGTGTGTGCATACATACATTCATATAGTAATCACTTTGGTCACTTTAATTACTTTAACTGGTGCAATATAAATACATTTTTATTCTGTCTGTGTATATATATAAAATACTGCTATTGTGGATGCTTTACTGTTTATTTATATTACTTTTTTATATATTTTATTTTACCGTAAACGTCGGGTTACGAGCCGCTACTACCTTCGGTCAGTGTCCCCGTTAGCTCCCCGCTGTAGCCAGCTGGGGCTCCTGCTAGCGCTCCGTTACTTCCCCGCTAACTTAGCAGCAGCGCTAGCAGCGCTAGCTAGAGCTGCTACTAGCTTGCTACAGCGGGGACACTGACCGGCCGTAGGAGCGGCTTGTAACCCGACTTTTACGGTACTATGTGACTACCTGCAATTTCCCCACTGCGGGACTAATAAAGGATTATCTTATCTTATCTTAAGATGTTATCTTTTAGTCCGTTTGGCTAGTCAAAAGTCAGAGTGAAGGATTTTTATTTAGTCTTTAAAGTGGACCAAATTAAAAATAGAAAGAGCTTTGACTCGCCGCTGATCCACTGTGAACATTAATTAACCGTGACTTAATTTAGGATGTACTGTATATGTTCTGTGTAGCCCAGATGTCAGCAGCTTTATGTGCTTCTATAGATGGAATAGTCACTGGGACGTCCTCCACCCCAAATTTCCCAAACCCGACATCCGACTGCTGTTGGAAAGGAAAGGAGAGGAGAGGAGAGGAGATAGGGGACAAGAAAGCTAGGGCGAGGAAGGTTACGTGGAAGAGAAAAATGGAGACACAGCAAGCAAGTAAAGCTGAAGCCACACTAGAACATTATCAGGACGGGAAGGACACATGAAGAGAGGACATGATATCCACTTTTCTTTTGGTATATATATATATATATATATATATATATATATATATATATATATATATCTCCTTCTTTACGGTCTCAGCTTGAGAGGACCGAGACAGAAGGACACGTTTAAATACTTTGAGTGTTTGTGTGCGAGTGGTTGCAGTTCTCACATCATCATCCTCCTCTTCATCCTCCACATCCAGAATGCCAGAGTCCTGTTCCGACTCTGGACTGCCGCCCGGCCTGCCGCTGTCCGGCCCCGCCGCCATCGCCGCCGCCATCGCCGCCGCCTCCTTCCTGCTGCGTCGGCCAATCAGGCCCCTCGGCTGCGAGGAGCTGTCCAACGAGCGCTGCAGCTGGGCCTGAAGCGCCACACGGGGGGGAAATAAAACAGTCAAATTCAAAAGATGATGTTGTTTCTCCTTCGGTTATTCCCTACATTTCCCAGAACACCTTTTCAAACGCCAACGAGGAGGAAGGGGCGCTAGTTGCGTTTAGCTTTTTGGCGCGACTTCAGAGCAGCGGACGCCCCTTTGATTCTGACACCAAAACCAGATGTTTACCGAGAGCAATTACACCCGTCTGCCACCAAACAGACGTGTGCTACAAATGACACTTTACAGGAGAGAGAAAGAACAACCAAAGGCACTCAGATCTGTTCACATTTAGCCTGTTTCGGGGGGGGGAAAGCTTAGAAGTTGCCGCTCGTGGAAACGACCTTTAAAAAGTGACTTACCGAAGCGCCTAAGAATACAGCGGAGGGGAAAATGTCGAGGCAGGAAGGGAAGGACAGGAAGGATGAAGAGTCAATGAATCCGAAAGACAAAAGCACATAAAATTAGCGCTGAGGACTTTGAAAAGGCGAGACAGGGTCAGCCTCCATGTCCGTGTTTGAGTTATGCTTTCTCGTTTAAAAGATAATCTTTTAAAATCTAAAAGAGTGAAGAGCACGTGTTATGAAGGGCGAAAAAAGGAAAGAAAAAGCCAAAATTGGGACAGTACATTTTAAATATATGTCCATTTGTAAATAAGGAAATATGTATTCTTACGTAGCAACATTTAAGTAAAACAGCAATGATCCTATTGGTGAATTGGGGTGTGGCAAAGAAAAAATGAAATGGAAATGCAGCTCCAATATATCGCAGAACAATTGGATATCTCATGCGCACCCTCACAGTTTGGGGGGAAACAATGCATCATGGGAAATGATGCACTCAGTGGGATGAGGAATACTAAAAATAATAATAATAATAATAAGCAAACAGGAAGTTTTGGGTTGGAAATGAACGGGCGCTTGTGTCCAACACAAACAGAAAACAGAGTCTCCCTCTGAAGGAAAGCATCAGTTTCTATTGTTGGACTCTGTAAAGATAATTGAGCTGAAGTTTTTTTGTGTTATATTTTGCAGCTTTCGTACGCAACACAACTTGGGGTTGTTCATAAGACGTGTGTCCTTCACCCACTCGGCCACCAGTAGATTTCCAGTGGGAAACCCGAAGCTAAGTGCGTCTTTTCCCTCCACGCCCAGATCCGCCACATGGTCTTCGGGAAATATCGACGTGAATTCTGCTTCCTGTGCGCGGCCTCGCCGCCACCGAGGCTACCGTGTGCGCCGACGTCTGCCGATTTAAGACGTCAGAGGCTTCGATTTTGGCCTTTAATGACAGCGTTAATGAGAAAAACGGGTGTTCGTAGGTGGGGTGGATGTGCACTAAACAATGCCATCTTTGATCTAATGCCCCCACACACACACACACACACACACAAAACAAATGAGTCATATCAGACAGAAAGTACAAACAGAATCAGTGGAAAGTCTCATTTCTTAAGATAGAAGGGGTGAGTGAGTGCGGACACGCAGGAATGTGCCAAACTGTGGCCTTTCTTTTGAAGGAAATCTAAATACGTCGTTTCACCGATTGTTCCAGACTCAAATCAACCAGAAGAAGGTCACCGAAAAAGGACGACAGACCGATCGACAAAGAGAAACCGTCACAGACCTCAAAAAACACAAAGTGGAGAGTCTGGTTTTGTTTCGTGTCGTCTCTCTCTCTCCAATCCCTTTAAAAAGGTTTTCTTTCTCCCTGAACATAGCTGGACCTCAAAAGACGGCGACCCATGAAAGACGGGTACGCGGCGCCGCAGACGCAGACGGACGTCAGCGCCTGCGTCAGAGAATTCCACTCGGGCGGCCCGAATTTTGGCTTTTCAGCATTCGGCAACAGGTGGGACAGGGGGGAGTCCGTCCTGAGGAATCCTCCGGTTCCCCCCCGCTGCAGAACAGATGCCCCTTTTTAACCCCCCCATGTCTTTTGTCGCCGTTTCTCTTCAGGGGCGGCACTCGAAGCCTCGAGTGCGGGAATGTGCGTCATCTCGTGCGCGCAAAGGAGGATAAACAAGTGCAGGACGACGAAGAGGAGGAGGAGGAGGAGGAGGAGGAGGCGGCATGTTGAAGTGAGAACAAGCTGCTGGGGATGAGGACACCGTAATCCATTTAGAGCTAAATAGCGCTAAATGCTCCCTAAATGATCCAATATATTACGCCGACTGACTTCAAGGCGATTTACGGTTCCGCTCTGTGAGTTCTGCGGGAGGCCCCGGCGCGGAAATTGACAAAAGTTGCAAGCGAAGGGGTTGAAGTGTCCGTGATCGCTGTGCTGACAGCTGGTTTCAGCCGGCTTGCTTGTTGTGGGGATGACGGAGCGGCGTCACGCAGCGACAGCACGGAGGCCCGAATGTTTGCTGAAATTGATAAATGTACATCGTGTTTCTTTCAAAAAATAAACTATTGCCAGCTGTGAAGTTGTTTTCCAAAAGTACTTTCACCCGCCGGTGTCCTGACGGAACACGCACAATTATTTTTGGACATTCGAGTATCGTTAGCGGTTTTGAATTCGTCGGCATATTTTACAGATATCGTGTTCTTTTCTTTAGTCTCGCACGGACGAGAATAAGAAGTTTGGATTGTTTTGGTATTTTTTTTTAGCTGCGAAATAAGTATTCAAAGATCGATTTCTGCAGGATATTTTAACCCACTCACTATTAGCCCATAGAGTCCATAGAGTATTGAAAAGCAATTTTTATAAAATATTAATTTAGCGCAAAACATCTTGACGGGATCACTTTTTGGCACCAGAAATAATGGTGTGTGATGGCAGTGAGCTGTGGAGCGTTATTCGGCAGGTAACACACACACACACACACACACACACACACACACACACACACACACACACACAGTGCGTGCAGAGTGACTGACACAGCGACCTATAACCGTCCGTTTCGGTTTTCCCTGCGACGGTTGAATCCGGCGACCCGGCGCGTGGCCTCCGCCACCCTCGCTGCACGCACACGCACACGTGTGTGTTCAGTAACTAGATACAGGTAATCAATCTTCTTCCACTTCACAGGCCAACAATCTGTTTCCCATTAGTGTGTGTGTGTGTGTGTGTGTATCTACCGAATGCACAGCAGAAGCTCTGAACACGTCTTTTGCTGAAAGTGAATCGAAGAAAAGAGGGAGAGAGGGAAGTCGATGGAAAGATGAGGAGATGGAAAGACGGACATCTTGAGAGAGAGAGAAGAGGAAATGTGACATGACAGAGAGAGAGAGACTTTATATTCATATTATGAATTGACAAAAACAAGTCATGCGTCTCATAAAACATCAAATTATTGTTTTTTTCCCCCCCAATGGAGTCTGGCGGCTTTGAAGAGAGCACAGATCCCCGCTCACTTAGACTGATATTGATTTGTTTTAGGTGTCTAAAACATGTCCGCAGCAGGACATTGCTGGATAAGTTGCTCATTCAGCTTCGCCGATATTTATTATTGGATTAAAATCGTGGATAAAATACTGAAACGTGTCCATCGCGACATCCTCGAGCTCAATGTGACGTCATTAAAATGTTATTCTATAAACGTGAGGCCACGAAACACAGAGATGCAAAGATCTCTCGTTTCTCATTTCCACTCGTCTCCCTTTCCTCCGTTCACCTTCTCTCCCACTCCCTCTCTTTCTCATCCTCTTCTTTAACATGTCTTGCCTCTTTCACTTCTCCTCCATCCTCCTTTTCCTTCTCCTCTTCTCTCGCTCCCAATCTTTCTCTCTCCCTCCGTCTCGTCCCTCCCTTTCCCTGTTGTACTCTTCCTCCTCTTCCCTCCTTTCTCCCCCTCTTGGCTTCCTTCTCCTCCACCCATCTTCCACCCTCTCTCCTCTCCTCCTCCTCCTCCTCCTCTTCTACGGGCATGTGGCAGCAGACAATAGCTCCATTGTAAGCGCTGTTCTCTCCTCCGTCTCCTCCCTCCATCTCCTCCTCTTCCTCCCCCTCCAGATCTATTTATTTTCACATCCTCGGTCGAGGGAGCTGTAACGACGGCCGGGTACAGAGAGTTAGGGCTAATTTGGAACAGAGCACACCAGAGAGACACGCTGTCTGAGAGAGAAAGAGATGGAGAGGGAGAGAAAGAGGAAAAAACAAGGGACAATGGAAAGGAAGGGGAGAAGAAGAAAGTCTAATTTGTTCCTCCACACACACATAAACACACTTACTTCTGATTGAGTGCGAGCGCTCCGAGCCAAACATGGGATCCTACGACATAATCCCAGTATCAGTGTCAGGAAGGCCGGACCGCTGGGGTTTCCGTAATCTGCCTGGTGATTAGTGGTTAGAGGAGTTAGCGGTGAGCTTCCTCGGCGACTGCAAGTGGATTCTCTACGCCCGTGACTCGCAAAGCGCGGCCCCGGGACCCCCCACCCAAGGGCCACCGGGGGGGGTCAGCGAAGGGTCTGGGGTGCGATGCGTGGGGACTACTAATTCATCTCCGTTCACGGCACTTTTCGGTGTTTATGACTTTATAGGTCGTGGTTTCTTGCTTAGAGTTCAAACAAATGTATTGACCAACAGATGGGCGACGAATGAAGAAGGAAAAACTAACATTAAAAGGGGCTTTTAAGAGCATCTTCAAGTTTCAGGTAGAGAGATCCGTTTGTTGCTGGTCAACCAGAGGCAGCAACGCTTTGGGGTAAAGAGTGAGAAATGATCCTCTAGTGACACCTAGTGGACAGAGAATAACACTCTTCTTCAGGTCGCATGTCCGTTATTGTAGTTTTTAAATGGGTCAAATTATATGGGCTGTTATTAATAATGACTTCCCTACATAATCATACATTACAATCCCCTATAAAGCACACAAATTATGTTTTCAAATTGCTTGTGAGACCAACAGTCCAAAGTCTAAAGTTATAGAGAAAAGAAAACACACAAACTTAACTTATCGGAGATCTTTGAAACATGGCTACATTTATATGGCGCCTTTGAGATATTCCAAATGTCGCCTTTTCTGATGAAGACATGTGGGATACGCCGATATCATTCGGATTTTAGGCGCATTCTTTGTACACAACCCGACGCATGCCCAACAGAAGAAAAAAAAAACCACATTTCTACTTACAAACACTTTTAAATGGCTGCATGTAAACAGGAATATTAGCGGTAAACTGTTTTTGTTTTCGGAATAAGGGACTATTATATAATCTGGAATATTTTGAGCGAGTAATCGTAGTCACTGATGGAGCGACCATGAAAGGTGCTGGTCTAAGGAGGACATGGGGACGGGAGAAGTAGTTAAATGTTGGAGGTAAAGAAGAAGAAGAAGAAGAAGAAGAAGAAATTAAATGTTGGAGGTGAAGAAGAAGAAGAAGAAGAAGAAAAATAAGAAGAAGAAGAAGAAGAGTTAAATGTTGGAGGTAAAGAAGAAATTAAATATTGTAAGGAAATGAAGAAGAAGAAGAAGAAGAAGAAGAAGAAGAAGAAGAAGTTAAATGTTGGAGGTGAAGAAGAGGAAGAAGAAGAAGAAGAGTTAAATGTTGGAGGTGAAGAAGAGGAAGAAGAAGAAGAGTTAAATGTTGGAGGTGAAGAGGAAGAAGAGTTAAATGTTGGAGGTGAAGAAGAAGAAGAAGAAGAAGAAGAAATTAAGTGTTGGAGGTGAAGAAGAAGAAGAAGAAGAAGAAGAAGAAGAAGAAGAAGAAGAAGAAGAAGAAGAAGAAGAAGAAATTAAATGTTGGAGGTGAAGAAGAAGAAGAAGAAGAAGAGTTAAATGTTGGAGGTAAAGAAGAAGAAGAAATTAAATATTGTAAGGAAATGAAGAAGAAGAAGAAGAAGAAGAAGAAGAAGTAGTTAAATGTTGGAGGTGAAGAAGAGGAAGAAGAAGAAGAGTTAAATGTTGGAGGTGAAGAAGAGGAAGAAGAAGAAGAAGAAGAAGAAGAAGAAGAAGAAGAAGAAGAAATTAAGTGTTGGAGGTGAAGAAGAAGAAGAAGAAGGAGAAGAAGAAATTAAGTGTTGGAGGTGAAGAAGAAGAAGAAGAAGAAGAAGAAGAAGAAGAAATTAAATGTTGGAGGTGAAGAAGAAGAAGAAGAAGAAATTAAATGTTGGAGGTGAAGAAGAAGAAGAAGAAGTTAAATATTGTAAGGAAATGAAGAAGAAGAAGAAGAAGAAGAAGAAGAAGAAATTAAATGTTGGAGGTAAAGAAGAAGAAGAAGAAGAAATTAAATGTTGGAGGTGAAGAAGAAGAAGAAGAAGAAGAAGAAGAAGAAGAAATTAAATGTTGGAGGTAAAGAAGAAGAAGAAGAAGAAGAAGAAGAAGAAATTAAATGTTGGAGGTGAAGAAGAAGAAAAAGAAAAAGAAGAAGAAGAAAAATAATAAGAAGAAGAAATTAAATGTTGGAGGTGAAGAAGAAGAAGAAGAAGAAGAAGAAGAAGAAGAAGTTAAATGTTGGAGGTGAAGAAGAGGAAGAAGAAGAAGAGTTAAATGTTGTAAGGAAATGAAGAAGAAGAAGAAGAAGAAGAAGAAGAAGAAGAAAAATGTTGGAGGTGAAGAAGAGGAAGAAGAAGAAGAAGAGTTAAATGTTGGAGGTAAAGAAGAAGAAGAAATTAAATATTGTAAGGAAATGAAGAAGAGGAAGAGGAAGAAGAAGAAGAAGAAGAGTTAAATGTTGGAGGTGAAGAAGAGGAAGAAATTAAATATTGTAAGGAAATGAAGAAGAAGAAGAAGAAGAAGAAGAAGAAGTTAAATGTTGGAGGTGAAGAAGAGGAAGAGGAAGAAGAAGAAGAAGAAGAAGAAGAGTTAAATGTTGGAGGTGAAGAAGAGGAAGAAGAAGAAGAAGAGTTAAATGTTGGAGGTAAAGAAGAAGAAGAAATTAAATATTGTAAGGAAATGAAGAAGAAGAAGAAGAAGTTAAATGTTGGAGGTGAAGAAGAGGAAGAGGAAGAGGAAGAAGAAGAAGAAGAAGAAGAGTTAAATGTTGGAGGTGAAGAAGAGGAAGAAATTAAATATTGTAAGGAAATGAAGAAGAAGAAGAAGAAGAAGAAGAAGAAGAAGTTAAATGTTGGAGGTGAAGAAGAGGAAGAAGAAGAAGAAGAGTTAAATGTTGGCGGTAAAGAAGAAGAAGAAATTAAATATTGTAAGGAAATGAAGAAGAAGAAGAAGAAGAAGAAGAAGTTAAATGTTGGAGGTGAAGAAGAGGAAGAAGAAGAAGAGTTAAATGTTGGAGGTGAAGAAGAGGAAGAGGAAGAAGAAGAAGAAGAAATTAAGTGTTGGAGGTGAAGAAGAAGAAGAAGAAGAAGAAGAAGAAGAAGAAGAAGAGTTAAATGTTAGAGGTGAAGAAGAGGAAGAAGAAGAAGAGTTAAATGTTGGAGGTGAAGAAGAGGAAGAAGAAGAAGAGTTAAATGTTGGAGGTGAAGAAGAGGAAGAAGAAGAAGAGTTAAATGTTGGAGGTGAAGAAGAGGAAGAAGAAGAAGAGTTAAATGTTGGAGGTGAAGAAGAAGAAGAAGAAGAAGAAGAAGAAGAAGAAGAAGAAGAAGAAGAAGAAGAAGAAGAAGAGCCCCAGCAGCCGGACTTTGACGGAACAGAAAGAGTTGGACAGAGTTCACCGAAAGGTCGCGGCGGGATTCGAACACACGACAACGGCCCGCGCCGCAGCTTCTCTCTTGAGCCTCCAACCGCTCATCCGTCTGTCGTCGGGGCGCTCCTTCCTCGCTGCCTTCTTCCTGAAATCCAACGGAGCGACATTCCCAAAAATAATGGAGGCGCGCAAATAAACAAGGAGGCCTCACTTTGAGCTATCGGATACGGCGGGTAACGCAAAACACACAAACAGACACACTCCGATATGACTTCCTGGGCCTCGGAAAACAGAAAAACAATTAGGCAAGTGCTGAAAAGCAGGGAGCGAGGGCGAGTGTGTGTGTGAGCGTGTGTGTGAGAGAGAGAGAGAGTGTGTGTGTTTGACAAGCCATGGCGTCTCCTGCAGCGCCCTATGCTCGTTTACTGGCAGTGGAACCACAGAACACACACACACACACACACACACTAAAAACTCTGTCTGTAACGACTGCAAACGGTTTATTTCTTTAAGTTTTAAATGAGACATGTGAAATAAAGTGGTCTTAGTAAAATATCACAATTTTAGGCTTCAATTTGGTTGCTTTTCCCCGACGGAAGTCAACAAAATGTGTTCAAGGACCGTTGGAAAGTTGTAAATCCGACAATAATGTTCGTTTTTACAGCTTCTGGCTACGATAAAAGCAATAATTTGGGTTTTCGTGGGTCAGAGGGTGACCTACGCATCACCTATAAGTCCGTTACACGTGCGTTTGTGTACCTGTCTGATGGCGGTCTCTCCGATCTTGTCGGAGTGTTTCCGGATGCTCTCCAGGAAGTCTCTCAGCTGCGTCATCGCCGTGTCCCGGATCTGCGTCCTCAGCTTGGGGATGTTTTCCGCCATGATGGAGCAGAATCGGTACTGACCGGCTCTGGGAAGACAGGTGTGCTCCAGCTGCTCCAGCGTCCGCAGCGCCGGGTAGTACCTAACACACACACACACACACGCACACATATTCAGTCAAACCTGTATTCAAACTTCAGGTTAAGATAGAAAAGTTAAATGTCAAATTAGATTTCACGCTGCATCTCCTGAGGAGCGGGGCGTCGCTGGCCGACCTCTCGCTGAGAGCTCAGATGTAGAAAAACACACAAACAAAAAACGACAAATCCACGAGCAACAAGACTCCCATCTACAGGTGGGGCAAAGGCAGGAGGAGGAGGAGGAGGAAGAGGAGGAGAATAAGTTCAATGTTGGAGGTAAAGAAGAAGAGGAAGAAGAAGAAGAAGAAGAAGAAGAGTTAAATGTCGGAGGTAAAGAGGAAGAAGAAGAAGAAGAAGTAGTTAAATGCTGGAGGTAAAGAAGAAGAAGAAGAGTTAAATATTGGAGGTAAAGAAGAAGAAGAAGAAGAGTTAAATGTTGGAGGTGAAGAAGAAGAAGAAGAAGTAGTTAAATGCTGGAGGTAAAGAAGAAGAAGAAGAGTTAAATGTTGGAGGTGAAGAAGAAGAAGAAGAGTTAAATGTTGGAGGTGAAGAAGAAGAAGAAGTAGTTAAATGCTGGAGGTAAAGAAGAAGAAGAAGGGTTAAATGCTGGAGGTAAAGAAGAAGAAGAAGGGTTAAATGTTGGAGGTGAAGAAGAAGAAGAAGAAGAAGAAGAAGAGTTAAATGTTGGAGGTAAAGAAGAAGAAGAAGAAGAAGAAGAAGAAGAAGAAGAAGAAGAAGAAGAGTTAAATGTTGGAGGTGAAGAAGAAGAAGAAGAAGAAGAAGAAGAAGAGTTAAATGTTGGAGGTAAAGAAGAAGAAGAAGAAGAGTTAAATGTTGGAGGTGAAGAAGAAGAAGAAGAAGAAGAGTTAAATGTTGGAGATGAAGAAGAGGAAGAAGAAGAAGAAGAAGAAAAAGAAGAAGAAGAAGAAGAAGAGTTAAATGTTGGAGGTGAAGAAGAGGAAGAAGAAGAGGAAGAAGAAGAAGAAGAGGAAGAAGAAGAGTTAAATGTTGGAGTGCTCTGGCTCCATCTAGTGGCTGGAAACAATAGTCCAAGTGCAACACTTCTCCAGGTCATCATTAGTCCTTAATGGGAGATGTGAAGTTTGAACCGGACCAGTTGTAATACGTTTAAAACCGCCTCCTTCACCTCCTCCATGAATGACTACAAACCTTTATCTGCAAAAAGTCATCGAGACACACAACGAGATGGAACCCAAACAAGAGAATGGGAGGCTGACCTGTTGGCCCTCATCTGCTCCAGAAGTCTGCTGTACATCTCCAGGACTGAGGAAAGCAGAGAGACACGTTTAGGATCCATCTCAAACGCCTGTTAAAGCTCACGCTGTGCGTCTCTAGTTGCCGTTACCCGGTAAGCAGTGCGACAGCTTGTCGATGGTGGAGGCGATGTTCCTCTGCTGCACCCGACACTTCTGCAGCTCCTCCATGGAGCCCATGAGCTGAGGAAGAGGAGGAGGAAGAGGAGGGAGAGGCGTATCCAATGAGAAGTCTCCGGAAACGAGTCCCGATCGGAAGTTTTTTGTGTGAAACTCGTGGACTTACCTCTTGGCCGTCATCCTGGAGACGCTTGTTGGTCTCAGTCACCTGACTCTGAGGGACGAAAACAACAATTCAAAGTCTTTTTTTTCCTTTTTTAAACTTTATAAGTCCATCTTTATCTTCATCTGTCAACTACAAACTGGGAAAAAATTTGGCATCTTGGGAAAAAAAAAACTAATTTTATAAATAAATCAATGAATGCACAATAGAGAATAGATCACTCCCTAGTTATACATTGTTTTTCTTTTTGTTCTTTGTTTCATTCTGTTTATTTGTTGTTGTTTTTTTACCCCTTGTTCTTTATGTGTATAACTCAGGGTTCAAACACATTTTGACCAATAGATTTCATGACTTTTCCACGACTTTAAAGCAAATTTCCATGACCAAACATTTTGTGAAATCTGGGTGTAAACATGAAAAAGTGAGAAAATGTAGTATTTAAACTAACAATGAGAATACAAAGCATACAGTAAACCTTAAATGACTCAAATGAATGAGACAATAGTTTGATTAAAAGAATAAACATTTATATAGATGCCTGTATGTATGCCTGCTTATATTCTGAGCGTCTTTCTTTTAAAAGCATATTAATTATTTCAAACTCGGCGTAAATGAACGTCATGAACACATGAATATAACACATTTACATGACTTTTACAAAACCTTTGGGATTTTATTTTTTTCAAGGACTTTTCCAGGCCTGGAAAATAACCATTTTAAAAATTCCATGACTTTTCCAGGTTTTCCATGACCGTAAGAACCCTGATAACTACAAACAAAAAATATTAATTGTCTGAAAAACATCTGTAAATGTCTAATTGATGCCTACTACCAATAAAAAAAAGAATGAAAAACCCCTAAAACCTCCAGAGCTCTTGAACCCTTGACACATTCCTCCTCTTCCTCCTCCTCCTCCTCCTCTTCCTCCCCGTCCCGCCTCACCTTCAGCTTCTGCGCCTCCCCTCTCACTTTGAGCAGCTCGGTGATGGAGTCGACGAACCCCTGGAAGTGATGGTTGCACATCTTCTCGATCTCGCGGTCGTGGTTCCGGATCCGCACGTCCAGCTTCTCCATGAAGAGGCCATGCTCCTGGCCGTCGTACACCGACCTGGGAGAAGACGGCATCGCTTTTAAAAACTGGAACGTTTCATTTTTGGGGTGACCTATTGATTTGTACGGACCTTTAAAAGCAGAAGCTAGCAGCACCGCGATCTATGACGATAAAGGAAATGAAGCTAGACTTAGACATATAATAAGCTCGTATTACTCCACTTCTTCGTGGCCTAAACACCTCAATGTGGCATCAAGTGAAACAACACTTTCGTATGTCGGTTGGATAACTGGAATAATCTCAAGAGAAAAGAAAAGTTAATTTAGCAACTAATAAGGAACAAGAACGAAGGAGTTTGGGAATCTAGTCTACAGAGTGTGTCCACTAGGGGGCGGCACTGCATCGCTCCTGCTGCTCCATCATGAGGGTCGTTTCCAGGTCAGTGCCTTGCTTAAGGGCAGTCCACAGCGGCGCATTATCGTCCACAGCGGGTCCTTTATGTCGTACTTCACCGTAGGAAATGTAAAAGCTCATTTTTGAGCTGAAACAATTAAGTCGATTGACAGACGGTGATCTTCTGTTTTTTTTAATAAAGTAAAACGTCTATGATCGTTGATTCTCATTTTAGTTTATTTACCTTCAGACTATTGAAAAAGTTTAATGAGAGTAAATTTAGATTTGTAAGAGATTCAAAATGTAAATAAATTCACGTCATCATTCAGCGACTTTAGCTTTTAAATAAATAAAAGTAAAGCAGCTTATTTTATTGGCTTTAGTTGGTTTAAAACTACTGGTCAACATTTCTATTTGTTTTATTTGTCAGTGAATCTAGCACACGGCACACTGTAGGATATTAGGAAAGAGGATTGCTCTATAAAACTATTAAAAACTATAAAACTAGTTATGCTGGATGTCTGTTGGGTTAAAGATATTACAGAGCTGAATTTACACTTTTTGATTAGTGGTCAACAGATATATAATACTAATATCTCAGCTTTCCTTTTAAGTTTCATCTGATAAAACATAACAATTT
>JBAMJR010000825.1:62500-65342 GCA_038501785.1 Myoxocephalus aenaeus
TCGCTTTAGAGATGGACGTCACTTACGCAACTTTTGGGCAAGTACTCTTTCTAATTACAAGTTTCCAGTCTTACATAACAGTTTTATGACAAAATGTGACTTTCTTGACGTGCAAAATGATGTGATAATTCACACAAACGTGTGTAATTCATGGCACAAATCGAACGTTGACGTCCTGAAATAAGGCCCCACTGTGGTCCACTGGAGGGGGCGGGACTTATTATATATATATATATATATATATATATATATATATATATAGAATCCTATATTCTAATTCCTAATAGAATCCTTTTGCTTGAAAATGATGCTAAATAGTTGCAGTTCTATTAACATATGTAGCCGTATTAGCGCTTTTGCAAAAGCTATTGACAAGCCAATCACAGAGGATGGGAAGCAACCGCCATAACCACTATGTTCATGTTGTTGTTGTTGATGTTGTTGTTGTTTTTCTTTGCAATGGGCCACCGCTTATTGGACGCTCTGCTACAAAAGCAGTGTGAGGAGCCGCACTGCATAAATACTCTTATACTGCTAAATAATATGAGCTGATTACAGCTGCAATAATGCTCCGAAAATACTGCTTTTCGTTATTGTTCAGAGATCGATGTGATGTTTTACATTTTGACGATTAATTATTTCATGAGAAAATATTTTACAATTAATCAACAGTGGAAAATAATATGTTGCAGCACACAAAAAAACTATTCCTGAAACCGTAAAAAACTGTGATTAAAATGAAACTTCTCTGGGTGAAAATCCAGAGAAGTTATTTATTGTTTCGCTGTTGGCTATCAATCTGACACACAAAAAGGAAAAAGCAGAGCAATTTATAGTCCCATTGCAAACATTTTCTTTATCTCTGAACGCAACAGGAATTGGAAAAGTCTCGGGATGAGGAATAAAAAACGGATCCAGAGAGGAAACAGTTGCATCCTCCATCACCCGATATGTCTGCCTATCAAAATAATCACCCTGAGCCAAATATAGCCGACAGTTCCAAACATAGGCCGAGATATTATTTTAGGTGCGTGACGCCGCACTGGAAACACCGAGGCTGAAGCGGGAAGAGATGAAGCGTCACAACATGAAGCGATATAACACACTCAGAGCAGAATGCGGCAGCTGGAGGCGTCGCACAAAGCCGTCAGGTCGTATGATGAACACTGACCTCCTATCAGGTTCACTCTTTACATAAGAACTGCTGCATATCCTGCGTGCAATAAACTTTGCCACCTAACACATGTAGAAAACATTGTATATTTAATATTTGATCTACGCCTTTCCGTCTTATCTGGCATCTTATTGTGCTTTTATCTTTACACGACTGGAGCCAGCCATCGCCCGTTCTCTCGTCCCATACGTGTCATAGTATCGTTGACCTTGTGTTGACCTATGTGACGAATAAAGTTAAACTTAAAACCGGCCGACATATCAGGCACAAATACACACACACACACACCTTTTATAGTCCAGTTCCTCCGTTGCATTTCCCTGTTCATTCACTACATATTTCCGCTTCAGACAATCAGTTCAAAGACAGCAGGCCGAGAGCACGAAGAGACAGACCATGCTTTCATGAATCAAGCTTTTTTTTGTTTTCCTAAGTGATGTTTTTAAACGACAAACCGCAAACCAGACTGCCTGCTCTCTGTATTTTGGGAGCCTGACATAAATGATATAATTATATATATATATATATATATATATATATATATATATATATATATATATATATATATATATATATATTTCAACTTTATTTCTTCAGACACATGAGTCCATACAACAACAAAAACAACAACAGAAATACAATACGAGCTCACCAAGACACAGTATAATCATTGCAGTTCAAAAGTCACTCGTTGGACCAAGTCATTCATATATATATATATATATATATATATATATATATATATATATATATATATATATATATAAATAGCATTGCTCTTCACATGAAAGCTGAACAGAAAACAGGACTGTTACTAATGTCAGGTCCACAGTTGAAGCAATGCCACATCGTCCCACATTAAAGGGATGTGAAACCATGAACTCTGGCACACAAACACACCCAAAGAAATAAAATAAAAGACATTAAGTCTTTGATTAAATGCCGTTTCCACTAAACTGGTGAGCAAACCACCAGCCAGTGTCTTTCTGTCTGTCATGGAGTCCATAACATAAACACTTGACACTCCTTCTTATATCTTGGCTGGTGCTAAGCACTCAGTTGAGCTGGCTAACCTGCTGCGACAACTAGCCGACGCAACAACCCCCCCCACGGGGATAAGTTGCCCGACTTGTGTTGACAAACACAAGAGCCATTTACCAAACAGCACTCGGCCACCAGAAAGCTCCTCCTCGGCTCTGGTCGTGAGCTCCAACACCAGCGAGCAGAATGTCAAGTAGTTAGCCGAGTTAGCTTCTGCTAGCTCAAGTTGCTCAAATGCTTCTGGACAAGTTGAGATAAAACTATTTAAAAAAATTAAATATATCGGGTCAAAAAGCATTACACAGCTCTGCCCTCACTGTGTGAGCTCACACACCGGTGTTAGTTGTGTAAATTAGCTTAGCTTTAGTGTGTAAACTCAGCCCCGGCTAGCTGTCCGATAATGGACACATGGAAATAAAGTTTCACACCACCTCCACCACCACCACCACCCCCTACTTCCCAGCTGAGAGACGCCGGGATTCAGCCGCTGTCCTCGGGGTGGGGACAAGCCGCCGCGCGGGGAGGGAGGGGGGGTCACTCACCGGAGGGTCGGCCCGATGCAGTTGGTGTCGGTGCTCTCGATCTCGCGCAGGATGCGCTCGTGCTCGGCGGCTGTCTCCACGCTCG
>JBAMJR010000826.1:0-32382 GCA_038501785.1 Myoxocephalus aenaeus
ACAGCACGGCTAGACTCTTTATGTGGTCTTTGACAGCACGGCTAGACTCTCTGCGTGTGCTTTGACATCACGGCTAGACTCTCTGCGTGTGCTTTGACATCACGGCTAGACTCTTTATGTGGTCTTTGACAGCACGGCTAGACTCTTTATGTGGTCTTTGACAGCACGGCTAGACTCTCTGCGTGTGCTTTGACATCAGGGCTATACTCTTTATGTGGTCTTTGACAGCACGGCTAGACTCTCTGCGTGTGCTTTGACATCACGGCTAGACTCTTTATGTGTGCTTTGACATCACGGCTAGACTCTTTATGTGGTCTTTGACAGCACGGCTAGACTCTTTATGTGGTCTTTGACATCACGGCTAGACTCTTTATGTGTGCTTTGACATCACGGCTATACTCTTTATGTGGTCTTTGACAGCACGGCTAGACTCTCTGCGTGTGCTTTGACAGCACGGCTAGACTCTCTGCGTGTGCTTTGACATCAGGGCTATACTCTTTATGTGGTCTTTGACAGCACGGCTAGACTCTCTGCGTGTGCTTTGACAGCACGGCTAGACTCTCTGCGTGTGCTTTGACATCAGGGCTATACTCTTTATGTGGTCTTTGACAGCACGGCTAGACTCTCTGCGTGTGCTTTGACATCACGGCTAGACTCTTTATGTGTGCTTTGACATCAGGGCTATACTCTTTATGTGTGCTTTGACATCACGGCTAGACTCTCTGCGTGTGCTTTGACATCACGGCTAGACTCTTTATGTGTGCTTTGACATCACGGCTAGACTCTTTATGTGGTCTTTGACAGCACGGCTAGACTCTTTATGTGGTCTTTGACATCACAGCTAGACTCTTTATGTGTGCTTTGACATCACGGCTATACTCTTTATGTGGTCTTTGACAGCACGGCTAGACTCTCTGCGTGTGCTTTGACAGCACGGCTAGACTCTCTGCGTGTGCTTTGACATCACGGCTATACTCTTTATGTGGTCTTTGACAGCACGGCTAGACTCTCTGCGTGTGCTTTGACAGCACGGCTAGACTCTCTGCGTGTGCTTTGACATCACGGCTAGACTCTTTATGTGTTCTATGACAGCACGGCTAGACTCCTTTGGCTGCCCCCGCTGGCCGCCGGCGTTACTGCACGCTCGAGCCAGCATAAACTGGTTAACTTGCATCCATAGTTTCCCAGGTTCGGCTAGACTCCTTCGGCTGCCCCCGCTGGCCGCCGGCGTTACTGCACGCTCGAGCCAGCATAAACTGGTTAACTTGCATCCATAGTTTCCCAGGTTCGGCTATACTAGGGGGTAGGATTACGGAAGAAAACCACGTGGTGTGATCCCAAAACTAGAGGATGGTGGACAACCGAGGATGCTCTACTAGGGCCACTTGGTTTTAACTAGCTAGCATGCTGCTACCGGAAGTTAGCTTTCTATAGGGTCTACAGACTTGTCCTTTTGGAATCCTCTTCAAGGCTTCCAGGACAATGATCCCATCAAGTTTCAAGCACTTAAAATCTTTCCCTGAGGAGATATGAGCCTTTGAAGGAGTGAAATTGGTGTTTTGGGGGGGTCTTCAAACCACTCCCACGCAGAGATGCTAAGGGCTACAGAGTCACAACCAACATGGTTGGATCCCATTTGGCAGTGGCTACAACGTCAAAAAGAAAGCTAAGCTCTGACATGTTCAGAGCAAAAAAAGCTCTGATCAGCTCAGACTATTCAGGTGGTCTCAGGTTTGTTAGGCCTGACACCCTCTTTAAATCCTGGATTTCATACAGCCAATTAAGCCTTGTGGATGTTTTTAAGGGGATTTCACCCAATGACCTCATTGTAGGCCCTCTACTGAGTGTCTGTGAGAAAAATGGGAGAAAACAAATGAATATTTAGGAGTTTATTGCCATTTTTGCACTTGTCAAAAAAGATCAAAAGAAAACTACATTAGGGTCTGGTTAGGGCCCTTAACTTGCAGCTTTTGACCCCATATTTCAGGGTATGCATGTTGAGAAGCCCCTCTTGGTTTAGGAAAAGGATCCAGATCTCTAAGTGGTTTTAAAGTAATTAATTTGAATTAAAAGACTGCTTTGTGAGGAGAATGTGTTGGCCTTGGCGTCAGAGCTTGACCCTGCGTGTGCTTGGACATCAGCGCTAGACTCTTTATCCCTTATGCTACTCCAACTGTTATAACAGTAACACATGTGGATATACTTGTATCTTTGTAATTATACATCATATGTGACCTTAGGTACAACAGTTTCAACGATTAGCTTCTGTACAACCTGTTTCCTCATAATAAGTGTACAAAATGACATGTTACGATACCAGGTAAGTATTACATCACACAGTGTCTATTAGAATAAAACTTATTAGTCAAAATTGAACATGTTTCTGTCCCTCTCTCAAAGAAAAGTGCACTCAATAATACATCACAACATAATAAACAGTGGATATTAATATTGGTATTCAAGCCTTCACATTTTCCATCCTTTTATTTCTTTAACCCTCTGGGAGGGGGACTTGAGGTGAGACGTGCATCCCCAGGTGGTTGGGTTTAGTAGAAACCCACTGGTAGTGGTATATTAATTGATTGTGAGTTCAAATCAAATACCTTGAGGTGAGACAGCTAAGTAGTCATCCTCAATACAGGTTTACAATAAAGGACTTGAGATGACGTCATAAATGGTATGTAAACTAAACAATAATATAAAGCTACAACAATGGGTTGTATCAGTTCATAACTCTATGTGTGTGTGTTACTTAAATAGAGTGGAAATCTCTAAACAAACACAACAGCACACCTATGTTATAAATGTTTTCATAAAGAATTGTATTTTTGGTGACTTCCCATCAGGCCCCAGAGTAATACTGCACCTCTTTAGAAAGATTAAGACCTAAATCATCAGAATCTGCAATAATAATCACAATAAACACAAGCAATGACATTTTCACAAGCCTTTCCAGTCCAAAAATCATGTTTTTCGGTTCAGAAATAAAGAAATGAGCCATTTGTTTCATAAATCTTCGTTGCACCATAATGAAAGACCACTTGAAATGACCGTCTGCTTCCGCCTGTGTCATTTGACGAGCTTTCAGATGCGTTTGTGGAACGAGGAAACCGTAGGACCTCAAAACACGGAGAAAGAAATCTATGAGGTATAGCTGTTGCTTTCTCGCAGCTCGCGACGTCAATACTTTACACACAGTGATCCCACTACTACTGGAAGATGCGCACAGTCTCAATGGTTACATACGTGGTACTCTTTTCGAAATCCGTCGTTGTTAGACCCTCTGCGTGTGCTTTGACATCAGGGCTAGACTCTTTATATGTTCTTGGGAATGGCTGCGTAACCGCACGCGTGCGCCCCGTCACGACTTGTCCCTGCCGTCTTACTCTATAGGACCAGGGGTCCGGTTCCCTAAATCGAGCGAATAATGTGTTTTAACTCCGGGGGTGGGCTTAAGTTTGGGGGCCCGGGGTCGGGAGGTGAGCAAGGTTGGATGGGGTTTGAAGTCGCAAGATTGTTGCCGTCTTTTTTCCACCGACTCAATTTAGCTGTACTTTTAACGTTATTAAAAGGGTTAGGGGGTTAGGGTTAGGGTTAGGATTACGGAAGAAAACCACGTGGTGTGATCCCTCAGCTAATATCTTTTGTTCTGAAGCCGCCAGAGACTTGAACGTCGCACTTGTCAATACTAACTAGTGGATTACCGATCGATTGGTAGGAACCTCGACATTGTGGGACCTCGGGAAGGCCCTTTTCTGACATGTGCGTCAAAAGCGTGATGATCCCTCGCAATGTGTTGGCCTTGGCGTCAGAGCTTGACCCTGCGTGTGCTTTGACATCACGGCTAGACTCTTTATGTGGTCTTTGACAGCACGGCTAGACTCTCTGCGTGTGCTTTGACATCAGGGCTATACTCTTTATGTGGTCTTTGACAGCACGGCTAGACTCTCTGCGTGTGCTTTGACATCACGGCTAGACTCTTTATGTGTGCTTTGACATCAGGGCTATACTCTTTATGTGGTCTTTGACAGCACGGCTAGACTCTCTGCGTGTGCTTTGACATCACGGCTAGACTCTTTATGTGTTCTATGACAGCACGGCTAGACTCCTTTGGCTGCCCCCGCTGGCCGCCGGCGTTACTGCACGCTCGAGCCAGCATAAACTGGTTAACTTGCATCCATAGTTTCCCAGGTTAGGCTATACCTGGTTAGGGGGTAGGATTACGGAAGAAAACCACGTGGTGTGATCCCTCAGCTAATATCTTTTGTTCTGAAGCCGCCAGAGACTTGAACGTCGCACTTGTCAATACTAACTAGTGGATTACCGATCGATTGGTAGGAACCTCGACATTGTGGGACCTCGGGAAGGCCCTTTTCTGACATGTGCGTCAAAAGCGTGATGATCCCTCGCAATGTGTTGGCCTTGGCGTCAGAGCTTGACCCTGCGTGTGCTTTGACATCAGGGCTATACTCTTTATGTGGTCTTTGACAGCACGGCTAGACTCTCTGCGTGTGCTTTGACATCAGGGCTATACTCTTTATGTGGTCTTTGACAGCACGGCTAGACTCTCTGCGTGTGCTTTGACATCACGGCTAGACTCTCTGCGTGTGCTTTGACATCACGGCTAGACTCTCTGCGTGTGCTTTGACATCACGGCTAGACTCTTTATGTGTGCTTTGACATCAGGGCTATACTCTTTATGTGGTCTTTGACAGCACGGCTAGACTCTCTGCATGTGCTTTGACATCACGGCTAGACTCTTTATGTGTTCTTTGACAGCACGGCTAGACTCTTTATGTGGTCTTTGACAGCACGGCTAGACTCTCTGCGTGTGCTTTGACATCACGGCTAGACTCTCTATGTGTGCTTTGACATCACGGCTAGACTCTTTATGTGTGCTTTGACATCACGGCTAGACTCTCTATGTGTGCTTTGACATCAGGGCTATACTCTGTATGTGGTCTTTGACAGCACGGCTAGACTCTCTGCGTGTGCTTTGACATCACGGCTAGACTCTCTATGTGTGCTTTGACATCACGGCTAGACTCTTTATGTGTGCTTTGACATCACGGCTAGACTCTCTATGTGTGCTTTGACATCACGGCTAGACTCTCTATGTGTGCTTTGACATCACGGCTAGACTCTTTATGTGTGCTTTGACATCACGGCTAGACTCTCTATGTGTGCTTTGACATCAGGGCTATACTCTGTATGTGGTCTTTGACAGCACGGCTAGACTCTCTGCGTGTGCTTTGACATCACGGCTAGACTCTCTATGTGTGCTTTGACATCACGGCTAGACTCTTTATGTGTGCTTTGACATCACGGCTAGACTCTCTATGTGTGCTTTGACATCAGGGCTATACTCTTTATGTGGTCCTTGACAGCACGGCTAGACTCTCTGCGTGTGCTTTGACATCACGGCTAGACTCTTTATGTGTGCTTTGACAGCACGGCTAGACTCTCTGCGTGTGCTTTGACATCAGGGCTATACTCTTTATGTGTGCTTTGACATCACGGCTAGACTCTCTATGTGTGCTTTGACATCACGGCTAGACTCTTTATGTGGTCTTTGACAGCACGGCTAGACTCTCTGCGTGTGCTTTGACATCACGGCTAGACTCTTTATGTGGTCCTTGACAGCACGGCTAGACTCTCTGCGTGTGCTTTGACATCACGGCTAGACTCTTTATGTGTGCTTTGACAGCACGGCTAGACTCTCTGCGTGTGCTTTGACATCAGGGCTATACTCTTTATGTGTGCTTTGACATCACGGCTAGACTCTCTATGTGTGCTTTGACATCACGGCTAGACTCTTTATGTGGTCTTTGACAGCACGGCTAGACTCTCTGCGTGTGCTTTGACATCACGGCTAGACTCTTTATGTGTGCTTTGACATCACGGCTAGACTCTTTATGTGGTCTTTGACAGCACGGCTAGACTCTTTATGTGGTCTTTGACATCACGGCTAGACTCTTTATGTGGTCTTTGACAGCACGGCTAGACTCTCTGCGTGTGCTTTGACAGCACGGCTAGACTCTCTGCGTGTGCTTTGACATCAGGGCTATACTCTTTATGTGGTCTTTGACAGCACGGCTAGACTCTCTGCGTGTGCTTTGACATCACGGCTAGACTCTTTATGTGTTCTATGACAGCACGGCTAGACTCCTTTGGCTGCCCCCGCTGGCCGCCGGCGTTACTGCACGCTCGAGCCAGCATAAACTGGTTAACTTGCATCCATAGTTTCCCAGGTTCGGCTATACTAGGGGGTAGGATTACGGAAGAAAACCACGTGGTGTGATCCCAAAACTAGAGGATGGTGGACAACCGAGGATGCTCTACTAGGGCCACTTGGTTTTAACTAGCTAGCATGCTGCTACCGGAAGTTAGCTTTCTATAGGGTCTACAGACTTGTCCTTTTGGAATCCTCTTCAAGGCTTCCAGGACAATGATCCCATCAAGTTTCAAGCACTTAAAATCTTTCCCTGAGGAGATATGAGCCTTTGAAGGAGTGAAATTGGTGTTTTGGGGGGGTCTTCAAACCACTCCCACGCAGAGATGCTAAGGGCTACAGAGTCACAACCAACATGGTTGGATCCCATTTGGCAGTGGCTACAACGTCAAAAAGAAAGCTAAGCTCTGACATGTTCAGAGCAAAAAAAGCTCTGATCAGCTCAGACTATTCAGGTGGTCTCAGGTTTGTTAGGCCTGACACCCTCTTTAAATCCTGGATTTCATACAGCCAATTAAGCCTTGTGGATGTTTTTAAGGGGATTTCACCCAATGACCTCATTGTAGGCCCTCTACTGAGTGTCTGTGAGAAAAATGGGAGAAAACAAATGAATATTTAGGAGTTTATTGCCATTTTTGCACTTGTCAAAAAAGATCAAAAGAAAACTACATTAGGGTCTGGTTAGGGCCCTTAACTTGCAGCTTTTGACCCCATATTTCAGGGTATGCATGTTGAGAAGCCCCTCTTGGTTTAGGAAAAGGATCCAGATCTCTAAGTGGTTTTAAAGTAATTAATTTGAATTAAAAGACTGCTTTGTGAGGAGAATGTGTTGGCCTTGGCGTCAGAGCTTGACCCTGCGTGTGCTTGGACATCAGCGCTAGACTCTTTATCCCTTATGCTACTCCAACTGTTATAACAGTAACACATGTGGATATACTTGTATCTTTGTAATTATACATCATATGTGACCTTAGGTACAACAGTTTCAACGATTAGCTTCTGTACAACCTGTTTCCTCATAATAAGTGTACAAAATGACATGTTACGATACCAGGTAAGTATTACATCACACAGTGTCTATTAGAATAAAACTTATTAGTCAAAATTGAACATGTTTCTGTCCCTCTCTCAAAGAAAAGTGCACTCAATAATACATCACAACATAATAAACAGTGGATATTAATATTGGTATTCAAGCCTTCACATTTTCCATCCTTTTATTTCTTTAACCCTCTGGGAGGGGGACTTGAGGTGAGACGTGCATCCCCAGGTGGTTGGGTTTAGTAGAAACCCACTGGTAGTGGTATATTAATTGATTGTGAGTTCAAATCAAATACCTTGAGGTGAGACAGCTAAGTAGTCATCCTCAATACAGGTTTACAATAAAGGACTTGAGATGACGTCATAAATGGTATGTAAACTAAACAATAATATAAAGCTACAACAATGGGTTGTATCAGTTCATAACTCTATGTGTGTGTGTTACTTAAATAGAGTGGAAATCTCTAAACAAACACAACAGCACACCTATGTTATAAATGTTTTCATAAAGAATTGTATTTTTGGTGACTTCCCATCAGGCCCCAGAGTAATACTGCACCTCTTTAGAAAGATTAAGACCTAAATCATCAGAATCTGCAATAATAATCACAATAAACACAAGCAATGACATTTTCACAAGCCTTTCCAGTCCAAAAATCATGTTTTTCGGTTCAGAAATAAAGAAATGAGCCATTTGTTTCATAAATCTTCGTTGCACCATAATGAAAGACCACTTGAAATGACCGTCTGCTTCCGCCTGTGTCATTTGACGAGCTTTCAGATGCGTTTGTGGAACGAGGAAACCGTAGGACCTCAAAACACGGAGAAAGAAATCTATGAGGTATAGCTGTTGCTTTCTCGCAGCTCGCGACGTCAATACTTTACACACAGTGATCCCACTACTACTGGAAGATGCGCACAGTCTCAATGGTTACATACGTGGTACTCTTTTCGAAATCCGTCGTTGTTAGACCCTCTGCGTGTGCTTTGACATCAGGGCTAGACTCTTTATATGTTCTTGGGAATGGCTGCGTAACCGCACGCGTGCGCCCCGTCACGACTTGTCCCTGCCGTCTTACTCTATAGGACCAGGGGTCCGGTTCCCTAAATCGAGCGAATAATGTGTTTTAACTCCGGGGGTGGGCTTAAGTTTGGGGGCCCGGGGTCGGGAGGTGAGCAAGGTTGGATGGGGTTTGAAGTCGCAAGATTGTTGCCGTCTTTTTTCCACCGACTCAATTTAGCTGTACTTTTAACGTTATTAAAAGGGTTAGGGGGTTAGGGTTAGGGTTAGGATTACGGAAGAAAACCACGTGGTGTGATCCCTCAGCTAATATCTTTTGTTCTGAAGCCGCCAGAGACTTGAACGTCGCACTTGTCAATACTAACTAGTGGATTACCGATCGATTGGTAGGAACCTCGACATTGTGGGACCTCGGGAAGGCCCTTTTCTGACATGTGCGTCAAAAGCGTGATGATCCCTCGCAATGTGTTGGCCTTGGCGTCAGAGCTTGACCCTGCGTGTGCTTTGACATCACGGCTAGACTCTTTATGTGGTCTTTGACAGCACGGCTAGACTCTCTGCGTGTGCTTTGACATCAGGGCTATACTCTTTATGTGGTCTTTGACAGCACGGCTAGACTCTCTGCGTGTGCTTTGACATCACGGCTAGACTCTTTATGTGTGCTTTGACATCAGGGCTATACTCTTTATGTGGTCTTTGACAGCACGGCTAGACTCTCTGCGTGTGCTTTGACATCACGGCTAGACTCTTTATGTGTTCTATGACAGCACGGCTAGACTCCTTTGGCTGCCCCCGCTGGCCGCCGGCGTTACTGCACGCTCGAGCCAGCATAAACTGGTTAACTTGCATCCATAGTTTCCCAGGTTAGGCTATACCTGGTTAGGGGGTAGGATTACGGAAGAAAACCACGTGGTGTGATCCCTCAGCTAATATCTTTTGTTCTGAAGCCGCCAGAGACTTGAACGTCGCACTTGTCAATACTAACTAGTGGATTACCGATCGATTGGTAGGAACCTCGACATTGTGGGACCTCGGGAAGGCCCTTTTCTGACATGTGCGTCAAAAGCGTGATGATCCCTCGCAATGTGTTGGCCTTGGCGTCAGAGCTTGACCCTGCGTGTGCTTTGACATCAGGGCTATACTCTTTATGTGGTCTTTGACAGCACGGCTAGACTCTCTGCGTGTGCTTTGACATCAGGGCTATACTCTTTATGTGGTCTTTGACAGCACGGCTAGACTCTCTGCGTGTGCTTTGACATCACGGCTAGACTCTCTGCGTGTGCTTTGACATCACGGCTAGACTCTCTGCGTGTGCTTTGACATCACGGCTAGACTCTTTATGTGTGCTTTGACATCAGGGCTATACTCTTTATGTGGTCTTTGACAGCACGGCTAGACTCTCTGCATGTGCTTTGACATCACGGCTAGACTCTTTATGTGTTCTTTGACAGCACGGCTAGACTCTTTATGTGGTCTTTGACAGCACGGCTAGACTCTCTGCGTGTGCTTTGACATCACGGCTAGACTCTCTATGTGTGCTTTGACATCACGGCTAGACTCTTTATGTGTGCTTTGACATCACGGCTAGACTCTCTATGTGTGCTTTGACATCAGGGCTATACTCTGTATGTGGTCTTTGACAGCACGGCTAGACTCTCTGCGTGTGCTTTGACATCACGGCTAGACTCTCTATGTGTGCTTTGACATCACGGCTAGACTCTTTATGTGTGCTTTGACATCACGGCTAGACTCTCTATGTGTGCTTTGACATCACGGCTAGACTCTCTATGTGTGCTTTGACATCACGGCTAGACTCTTTATGTGTGCTTTGACATCACGGCTAGACTCTCTATGTGTGCTTTGACATCAGGGCTATACTCTGTATGTGGTCTTTGACAGCACGGCTAGACTCTCTGCGTGTGCTTTGACATCACGGCTAGACTCTCTATGTGTGCTTTGACATCACGGCTAGACTCTTTATGTGTGCTTTGACATCACGGCTAGACTCTCTATGTGTGCTTTGACATCAGGGCTATACTCTTTATGTGGTCCTTGACAGCACGGCTAGACTCTCTGCGTGTGCTTTGACATCACGGCTAGACTCTTTATGTGTGCTTTGACAGCACGGCTAGACTCTCTGCGTGTGCTTTGACATCAGGGCTATACTCTTTATGTGTGCTTTGACATCACGGCTAGACTCTCTATCAGTGGCGGCTGGTGACTTTTTTTTGGGGGGGGGCGCAGTTGGGCGGCGCGGTTTAAATAGCACTCCACAAGGAGAAGAAAAGAGGTTTGGAGTAGAATATTCTAAAAAACAAAGCTTTATTTCAAGAAAACAGTGCTCAACACTGTCCAATAACAACTATCAACAAACTGTAACTTTGGGCATGAGAGGTTCAGAGCAGAATGGTTTAAGAAACATTCAATGTGGTGTCCAGAGCAACTTCAGGGAATACATTGACGTAGCATTCAAACTGGGGGCCCTGCAGTAAGGTGGCACTGGTGAGGTGGTCTTTGAAGGCAAAGCGTTCCCTGGTGTGTCCAAGTATGGTGTCACAAACCTACAGATAAATATATAGAGAGAGACAGTAAGATAAGTTGTGGGGAAATATCTACTACAAACAGGCTTCATACTACAGACAAAAAACTATGTTTTGTGTGTCTTGATGGCTCATCAACATAGACAAAAGGCCAGGAGCCACCTTGATGGCTGTAGCTATGACACACACACACACACACACACACACACACACACACACACACACACACACACACACACACTAACTTGTTGGGGGTTGAATTGGTATTTTAGATAAAGTTATAGCCTGATATGATATCCACCCAAATCTAGCAATGTCCAACATGTGTTCTGCTGTGGGAAAGATAAAACATTAAACTCTAACACAGGCATCTGCTGATTTTGACACTCACCTCTGCAGCAATCCTTCAAGCTCATCTTCCTTCACAGCCCGGCGCTTCCTCGGCTGCTCAGAGCCACTGCACACGGAGCCTCCAGCTAGCAGCTCCGGTTAGCATGTAGCTTGGTGCATGTAGCTTCACTGCTTTGCTGCTGAATATTTAAATCCGGACGTTCGGGTCCCAACTCTTTCAGCCTCTTCTTGTCAACATCTGATCGTGGATTGAAAGGTGTTTCGCGTAGAGATACCACAGAGTTTTCAGTCGCCATACTAACATAATCAAAGTCTCTGCTAGCTGTGTTGCTCGCGTAGCTACGTGGGAGCTATATGGGGTGTGAGGGAATGATAAAGGTCTCTGATTGGACGAATAGTCCAACCACGTTGCAATAAGAAACGATGTCATTGGCTAGGGCGCAGATTCGTGCGCCCGAAGATTCACGTTTCATCCGCCAAGGAGAAGCTGTCCTTGCCGTCACGAGGGTGAAATGTTTCATGGCTTTCCATAGACACACATTTGGCCGGCGCCCCGAGAGGGGAGGGGCTTTTCTCAGTGATGATGAATGGCGATATATTATATTTAACTTAAGTGGTTGTTGACAGGGGCTTACGGTCTCCCACACACATTTAGCGCGTCAACACGGTATATTTCTTATTTAAATTATTTGATATATAATGTTTTTTGACAGTATATATTATTTATTTTTTTTCTTCTTTTTTTTTTTTCATGCAAAATTTTAGGAGGGGCGGCGCCCTAGCGCCCTCTATTGACGCACCGCCACTGCTCTCTATGTGTGCTTTGACATCACGGCTAGACTCTTTATGTGGTCTTTGACAGCACGGCTAGACTCTCTGCGTGTGCTTTGACATCACGGCTAGACTCTTTATGTGTGCTTTGACATCACGGCTAGACTCTTTATGTGGTCTTTGACAGCACGGCTAGACTCTTTATGTGGTCTTTGACATCACGGCTAGACTCTTTATGTGGTCTTTGACAGCACGGCTAGACTCTCTGCGTGTGCTTTGACAGCACGGCTAGACTCTCTGCGTGTGCTTTGACATCAGGGCTATACTCTTTATGTGGTCTTTGACAGCACGGCTAGACTCTCTGCGTGTGCTTTGACATCACGGCTAGACTCTTTATGTGTTCTATGACAGCACGGCTAGACTCCTTTGGCTGCCCCCGCTGGCCGCCGGCGTTACTGCACGCTCGAGCCAGCATAAACTGGTTAACTTGCATCCATAGTTTCCCAGGTTCGGCTATACTAGGGGGTAGGATTACGGAAGAAAACCACGTGGTGTGATCCCAAAACTAGAGGATGGTGGACAACCGAGGATGCTCTACTAGGGCCACTTGGTTTTAACTAGCTAGCATGCTGCTACCGGAAGTTAGCTTTCTATAGGGTCTACAGACTTGTCCTTTTGGAATCCTCTTCAAGGCTTCCAGGACAATGATCCCATCAAGTTTCAAGCACTTAAAATCTTTCCCTGAGGAGATATGAGCCTTTGAAGGAGTGAAATTGGTGTTTTGGGGGGGTCTTCAAACCACTCCCACGCAGAGATGCTAAGGGCTACAGAGTCACAACCAACATGGTTGGATCCCATTTGGCAGTGGCTACAACGTCAAAAAGAAAGCTAAGCTCTGACATGTTCAGAGCAAAAAAAGCTCTGATCAGCTCAGACTATTCAGGTGGTCTCAGGTTTGTTAGGCCTGACACCCTCTTTAAATCCTGGATTTCATACAGCCAATTAAGCCTTGTGGATGTTTTTAAGGGGATTTCACCCAATGACCTCATTGTAGGCCCTCTACTGAGTGTCTGTGAGAAAAATGGGAGAAAACAAATGAATATTTAGGAGTTTATTGCCATTTTTGCACTTGTCAAAAAAGATCAAAAGAAAACTACATTAGGGTCTGGTTAGGGCCCTTAACTTGCAGCTTTTGACCCCATATTTCAGGGTATGCATGTTGAGAAGCCCCTCTTGGTTTAGGAAAAGGATCCAGATCTCTAAGTGGTTTTAAAGTAATTAATTTGAATTAAAAGACTGCTTTGTGAGGAGAATGTGTTGGCCTTGGCGTCAGAGCTTGACCCTGCGTGTGCTTGGACATCAGCGCTAGACTCTTTATCCCTTATGCTACTCCAACTGTTATAACAGTAACACATGTGGATATACTTGTATCTTTGTAATTATACATCATATGTGACCTTAGGTACAACAGTTTCAACGATTAGCTTCTGTACAACCTGTTTCCTCATAATAAGTGTACAAAATGACATGTTACGATACCAGGTAAGTATTACATCACACAGTGTCTATTAGAATAAAACTTATTAGTCAAAATTGAACATGTTTCTGTCCCTCTCTCAAAGAAAAGTGCACTCAATAATACATCACAACATAATAAACAGTGGATATTAATATTGGTATTCAAGCCTTCACATTTTCCATCCTTTTATTTCTTTAACCCTCTGGGAGGGGGACTTGAGGTGAGACGTGCATCCCCAGGTGGTTGGGTTTAGTAGAAACCCACTGGTAGTGGTATATTAATTGATTGTGAGTTCAAATCAAATACCTTGAGGTGAGACAGCTAAGTAGTCATCCTCAATACAGGTTTACAATAAAGGACTTGAGATGACGTCATAAATGGTATGTAAACTAAACAATAATATAAAGCTACAACAATGGGTTGTATCAGTTCATAACTCTATGTGTGTGTGTTACTTAAATAGAGTGGAAATCTCTAAACAAACACAACAGCACACCTATGTTATAAATGTTTTCATAAAGAATTGTATTTTTGGTGACTTCCCATCAGGCCCCAGAGTAATACTGCACCTCTTTAGAAAGATTAAGACCTAAATCATCAGAATCTGCAATAATAATCACAATAAACACAAGCAATGACATTTTCACAAGCCTTTCCAGTCCAAAAATCATGTTTTTCGGTTCAGAAATAAAGAAATGAGCCATTTGTTTCATAAATCTTCGTTGCACCATAATGAAAGACCACTTGAAATGACCGTCTGCTTCCGCCTGTGTCATTTGACGAGCTTTCAGATGCGTTTGTGGAACGAGGAAACCGTAGGACCTCAAAACACGGAGAAAGAAATCTATGAGGTATAGCTGTTGCTTTCTCGCAGCTCGCGACGTCAATACTTTACACACAGTGATCCCACTACTACTGGAAGATGCGCACAGTCTCAATGGTTACATACGTGGTACTCTTTTCGAAATCCGTCGTTGTTAGACCCTCTGCGTGTGCTTTGACATCAGGGCTAGACTCTTTATATGTTCTTGGGAATGGCTGCGTAACCGCACGCGTGCGCCCCGTCACGACTTGTCCCTGCCGTCTTACTCTATAGGACCAGGGGTCCGGTTCCCTAAATCGAGCGAATAATGTGTTTTAACTCCGGGGGTGGGCTTAAGTTTGGGGGCCCGGGGTCGGGAGGTGAGCAAGGTTGGATGGGGTTTGAAGTCGCAAGATTGTTGCCGTCTTTTTTCCACCGACTCAATTTAGCTGTACTTTTAACGTTATTAAAAGGGTTAGGGGGTTAGGGTTAGGGTTAGGATTACGGAAGAAAACCACGTGGTGTGATCCCTCAGCTAATATCTTTTGTTCTGAAGCCGCCAGAGACTTGAACGTCGCACTTGTCAATACTAACTAGTGGATTACCGATCGATTGGTAGGAACCTCGACATTGTGGGACCTCGGGAAGGCCCTTTTCTGACATGTGCGTCAAAAGCGTGATGATCCCTCGCAATGTGTTGGCCTTGGCGTCAGAGCTTGACCCTGCGTGTGCTTTGACATCACGGCTAGACTCTTTATGTGGTCTTTGACAGCACGGCTAGACTCTCTGCGTGTGCTTTGACATCAGGGCTATACTCTTTATGTGGTCTTTGACAGCACGGCTAGACTCTCTGCGTGTGCTTTGACATCACGGCTAGACTCTTTATGTGTGCTTTGACATCAGGGCTATACTCTTTATGTGGTCTTTGACAGCACGGCTAGACTCTCTGCGTGTGCTTTGACATCACGGCTAGACTCTTTATGTGTTCTATGACAGCACGGCTAGACTCCTTTGGCTGCCCCCGCTGGCCGCCGGCGTTACTGCACGCTCGAGCCAGCATAAACTGGTTAACTTGCATCCATAGTTTCCCAGGTTCGGCTATACTAGGGGGTAGGATTACGGAAGAAAACCACGTGGTGTGATCCCAAAACTAGAGGATGGTGGACAACCGAGGATGCTCTACTAGGGCCACTTGGTTTTAACTAGCTAGCATGCTGCTACCGGAAGTTAGCTTTCTATAGGGTCTACAGACTTGTCCTTTTGGAATCCTCTTCAAGGCTTCCAGGACAATGATCCCATCAAGTTTCAAGCACTTAAAATCTTTCCCTGAGGAGATATGAGCCTTTGAAGGAGTGAAATTGGTGTTTTGGGGGGGTCTTCAAACCACTCCCACGCAGAGATGCTAAGGGCTACAGAGTCACAACCAACATGGTTGGATCCCATTTGGCAGTGGCTACAACGTCAAAAAGAAAGCTAAGCTCTGACATGTTCAGAGCAAAAAAAGCTCTGATCAGCTCAGACTATTCAGGTGGTCTCAGGTTTGTTAGGCCTGACACCCTCTTTAAATCCTGGATTTCATACAGCCAATTAAGCCTTGTGGATGTTTTTAAGGGGATTTCACCCAATGACCTCATTGTAGGCCCTCTACTGAGTGTCTGTGAGAAAAATGGGAGAAAACAAATGAATATTTAGGAGTTTATTGCCATTTTTGCACTTGTCAAAAAAGATCAAAAGAAAACTACATTAGGGTCTGGTTAGGGCCCTTAACTTGCAGCTTTTGACCCCATATTTCAGGGTATGCATGTTGAGAAGCCCCTCTTGGTTTAGGAAAAGGATCCAGATCTCTAAGTGGTTTTAAAGTAATTAATTTGAATTAAAAGACTGCTTTGTGAGGAGAATGTGTTGGCCTTGGCGTCAGAGCTTGACCCTGCGTGTGCTTGGACATCAGCGCTAGACTCTTTATCCCTTATGCTACTCCAACTGTTATAACAGTAACACATGTGGATATACTTGTATCTTTGTAATTATACATCATATGTGACCTTAGGTACAACAGTTTCAACGATTAGCTTCTGTACAACCTGTTTCCTCATAATAAGTGTACAAAATGACATGTTACGATACCAGGTAAGTATTACATCACACAGTGTCTATTAGAATAAAACTTATTAGTCAAAATTGAACATGTTTCTGTCCCTCTCTCAAAGAAAAGTGCACTCAATAATACATCACAACATAATAAACAGTGGATATTAATATTGGTATTCAAGCCTTCACATTTTCCATCCTTTTATTTCTTTAACCCTCTGGGAGGGGGACTTGAGGTGAGACGTGCATCCCCAGGTGGTTGGGTTTAGTAGAAACCCACTGGTAGTGGTATATTAATTGATTGTGAGTTCAAATCAAATACCTTGAGGTGAGACAGCTAAGTAGTCATCCTCAATACAGGTTTACAATAAAGGACTTGAGATGACGTCATAAATGGTATGTAAACTAAACAATAATATAAAGCTACAACAATGGGTTGTATCAGTTCATAACTCTATGTGTGTGTGTTACTTAAATAGAGTGGAAATCTCTAAACAAACACAACAGCACACCTATGTTATAAATGTTTTCATAAAGAATTGTATTTTTGGTGACTTCCCATCAGGCCCCAGAGTAATACTGCACCTCTTTAGAAAGATTAAGACCTAAATCATCAGAATCTGCAATAATAATCACAATAAACACAAGCAATGACATTTTCACAAGCCTTTCCAGTCCAAAAATCATGTTTTTCGGTTCAGAAATAAAGAAATGAGCCATTTGTTTCATAAATCTTCGTTGCACCATAATGAAAGACCACTTGAAATGACCGTCTGCTTCCGCCTGTGTCATTTGACGAGCTTTCAGATGCGTTTGTGGAACGAGGAAACCGTAGGACCTCAAAACACGGAGAAAGAAATCTATGAGGTATAGCTGTTGCTTTCTCGCAGCTCGCGACGTCAATACTTTACACACAGTGATCCCACTACTACTGGAAGATGCGCACAGTCTCAATGGTTACATACGTGGTACTCTTTTCGAAATCCGTCGTTGTTAGACCCTCTGCGTGTGCTTTGACATCAGGGCTAGACTCTTTATATGTTCTTGGGAATGGCTGCGTAACCGCACGCGTGCGCCCCGTCACGACTTGTCCCTGCCGTCTTACTCTATAGGACCAGGGGTCCGGTTCCCTAAATCGAGCGAATAATGTGTTTTAACTCCGGGGGTGGGCTTAAGTTTGGGGGCCCGGGGTCGGGAGGTGAGCAAGGTTGGATGGGGTTTGAAGTCGCAAGATTGTTGCCGTCTTTTTTCCACCGACTCAATTTAGCTGTACTTTTAACGTTATTAAAAGGGTTAGGGGGTTAGGGTTAGGGTTAGGATTACGGAAGAAAACCACGTGGTGTGATCCCTCAGCTAATATCTTTTGTTCTGAAGCCGCCAGAGACTTGAACGTCGCACTTGTCAATACTAACTAGTGGATTACCGATCGATTGGTAGGAACCTCGACATTGTGGGACCTCGGGAAGGCCCTTTTCTGACATGTGCGTCAAAAGCGTGATGATCCCTCGCAATGTGTTGGCCTTGGCGTCAGAGCTTGACCCTGCGTGTGCTTTGACATCACGGCTAGACTCTTTATGTGGTCTTTGACAGCACGGCTAGACTCTCTGCGTGTGCTTTGACATCAGGGCTATACTCTTTATGTGGTCTTTGACAGCACGGCTAGACTCTCTGCGTGTGCTTTGACATCACGGCTAGACTCTTTATGTGTGCTTTGACATCAGGGCTATACTCTTTATGTGGTCTTTGACAGCACGGCTAGACTCTCTGCGTGTGCTTTGACATCACGGCTAGACTCTTTATGTGTTCTATGACAGCACGGCTAGACTCCTTTGGCTGCCCCCGCTGGCCGCCGGCGTTACTGCACGCTCGAGCCAGCATAAACTGGTTAACTTGCATCCATAGTTTCCCAGGTTAGGCTATACCTGGTTAGGGGGTAGGATTACGGAAGAAAACCACGTGGTGTGATCCCTCAGCTAATATCTTTTGTTCTGAAGCCGCCAGAGACTTGAACGTCGCACTTGTCAATACTAACTAGTGGATTACCGATCGATTGGTAGGAACCTCGACATTGTGGGACCTCGGGAAGGCCCTTTTCTGACATGTGCGTCAAAAGCGTGATGATCCCTCGCAATGTGTTGGCCTTGGCGTCAGAGCTTGACCCTGCGTGTGCTTTGACATCAGGGCTATACTCTTTATGTGGTCTTTGACAGCACGGCTAGACTCTCTGCGTGTGCTTTGACATCAGGGCTATACTCTTTATGTGGTCTTTGACAGCACGGCTAGACTCTCTGCGTGTGCTTTGACATCACGGCTAGACTCTCTGCGTGTGCTTTGACATCACGGCTAGACTCTCTGCGTGTGCTTTGACATCACGGCTAGACTCTTTATGTGTGCTTTGACATCAGGGCTATACTCTTTATGTGGTCTTTGACAGCACGGCTAGACTCTCTGCATGTGCTTTGACATCACGGCTAGACTCTTTATGTGTTCTTTGACAGCACGGCTAGACTCTTTATGTGGTCTTTGACAGCACGGCTAGACTCTCTGCGTGTGCTTTGACATCACGGCTAGACTCTCTATGTGTGCTTTGACATCACGGCTAGACTCTTTATGTGTGCTTTGACATCACGGCTAGACTCTCTATGTGTGCTTTGACATCAGGGCTATACTCTGTATGTGGTCTTTGACAGCACGGCTAGACTCTCTGCGTGTGCTTTGACATCACGGCTAGACTCTCTATGTGTGCTTTGACATCACGGCTAGACTCTTTATGTGTGCTTTGACATCACGGCTAGACTCTCTATGTGTGCTTTGACATCACGGCTAGACTCTCTATGTGTGCTTTGACATCACGGCTAGACTCTTTATGTGTGCTTTGACATCACGGCTAGACTCTCTATGTGTGCTTTGACATCAGGGCTATACTCTGTATGTGGTCTTTGACAGCACGGCTAGACTCTCTGCGTGTGCTTTGACATCACGGCTAGACTCTCTATGTGTGCTTTGACATCACGGCTAGACTCTTTATGTGTGCTTTGACATCACGGCTAGACTCTCTATGTGTGCTTTGACATCAGGGCTATACTCTTTATGTGGTCCTTGACAGCACGGCTAGACTCTCTGCGTGTGCTTTGACATCACGGCTAGACTCTTTATGTGTGCTTTGACAGCACGGCTAGACTCTCTGCGTGTGCTTTGACATCAGGGCTATACTCTTTATGTGTGCTTTGACATCACGGCTAGACTCTCTATGTGTGCTTTGACATCACGGCTAGACTCTTTATGTGGTCTTTGACAGCACGGCATAGACTCTCTGCGTGTGCTTTGACATCACGGCTAGACTCTTTATGTGTGCTTTGACATCACGGCTAGACTCTTTATGTGGTCTTTGACAGCACGGCTAGACTCTTTATGTGGTCTTTGACATCACGGCTAGACTCTTTATGTGGTCTTTGACAGCACGGCTAGACTCTCTGCGTGTGCTTTGACAGCACGGCTAGACTCTCTGCGTGTGCTTTGACATCAGGGCTATACTCTTTATGTGGTCTTTGACAGCACGGCTAGACTCTCTGCGTGTGCTTTGACATCACGGCTAGACTCTTTATGTGTTCTATGACAGCACGGCTAGACTCCTTTGGCTGCCCCCGCTGGCCGCCGGCGTTACTGCACGCTCGAGCCAGCATAAACTGGTTAACTTGCATCCATAGTTTCCAGGTTCGGCTATACTAGGGGGTAGGATTACGGAAGAAAACCACGTGGTGTGATCCCCAAAACTAGAGGATGGTGGACAACCGAGGATGCTCTACTAGGGCCACTTGGTTTTAACTAGCTAGCATGCTGCTACCGGAAGTTAGCTTTCTATAGGGTCTACAGACTTGTCCTTTTGGAATCCTCTTCAAGGCTTCCAGGACAATGATCCCATCAAGTTTCAAGCACTTAAAATCTTTCCCTGAGGAGATATGAGCCTTTGAAGGAGTGAAATTGGTGTTTTGGGGGGGTCTTCAAACCACTCCCACGCAGAGATGCTAAGGGCTACAGAGTCACAACCAACATGGTTGGATCCCATTTGGCAGTGGCTACAACGTCAAAAAGAAAGCTAAGCTCTGACATGTTCAGAGCAAAAAAAGCTCTGATCAGCTCAGACTATTCAGGTGGTCTCAGGTTTGTTAGGCCTGACACCCTCTTTAAATCCTGGATTTCATACAGCCAATTAAGCCTTGTGGATGTTTTTAAGGGGATTTCACCCAATGACCTCATTGTAGGCCCTCTACTGAGTGTCTGTGAGAAAAATGGGAGAAAACAAATGAATATTTAGGAGTTTATTGCCATTTTTGCACTTGTCAAAAAAGATCAAAAGAAAACTACATTAGGGTCTGGTTAGGGCCCTTAACTTGCAGCTTTTGACCCCATATTTCAGGGTATGCATGTTGAGAAGCCCCTCTTGGTTTAGGAAAAGGATCCAGATCTCTAAGTGGTTTTAAAGTAATTAATTTGAATTAAAAGACTGCTTTGTGAGGAGAATGTGTTGGCCTTGGCGTCAGAGCTTGACCCTGCGTGTGCTTGGACATCAGCGCTAGACTCTTTATCCCTTATGCTACTCCAACTGTTATAACAGTAACACATGTGGATATACTTGTATCTTTGTAATTATACATCATATGTGACCTTAGGTACAACAGTTTCAACGATTAGCTTCTGTACAACCTGTTTCCTCATAATAAGTGTACAAAATGACATGTTACGATACCAGGTAAGTATTACATCACACAGTGTCTATTAGAATAAAACTTATTAGTCAAAATTGAACATGTTTCTGTCCCTCTCTCAAAGAAAAGTGCACTCAATAATACATCACAACATAATAAACAGTGGATATTAATATTGGTATTCAAGCCTTCACATTTTCCATCCTTTTATTTCTTTAACCCTCTGGGAGGGGGACTTGAGGTGAGACGTGCATCCCCAGGTGGTTGGGTTTAGTAGAAACCCACTGGTAGTGGTATATTAATTGATTGTGAGTTCAAATCAAATACCTTGAGGTGAGACAGCTAAGTAGTCATCCTCAATACAGGTTTACAATAAAGGACTTGAGATGACGTCATAAATGGTATGTAAACTAAACAATAATATAAAGCTACAACAATGGGTTGTATCAGTTCATAACTCTATGTGTGTGTGTTACTTAAATAGAGTGGAAATCTCTAAACAAACACAACAGCACACCTATGTTATAAATGTTTTCATAAAGAATTGTATTTTTGGTGACTTCCCATCAGGCCCCAGAGTAATACTGCACCTCTTTAGAAAGATTAAGACCTAAATCATCAGAATCTGCAATAATAATCACAATAAACACAAGCAATGACATTTTCACAAGCCTTTCCAGTCCAAAAATCATGTTTTTCGGTTCAGAAATAAAGAAATGAGCCATTTGTTTCATAAATCTTCGTTGCACCATAATGAAAGACCACTTGAAATGACCGTCTGCTTCCGCCTGTGTCATTTGACGAGCTTTCAGATGCGTTTGTGGAACGAGGAAACCGTAGGACCTCAAAACACGGAGAAAGAAATCTATGAGGTATAGCTGTTGCTTTCTCGCAGCTCGCGACGTCAATACTTTACACACAGTGATCCCACTACTACTGGAAGATGCGCACAGTCTCAATGGTTACATACGTGGTACTCTTTTCGAAATCCGTCGTTGTTAGACCCTCTGCGTGTGCTTTGACATCAGGGCTAGACTCTTTATATGTTCTTGGGAATGGCTGCGTAACCGCACGCGTGCGCCCCGTCACGACTTGTCCCTGCCGTCTTACTCTATAGGACCAGGGGTCCGGTTCCCTAAATCGAGCGAATAATGTGTTTTAACTCCGGGGGTGGGCTTAAGTTTGGGGGCCCGGGGTCGGGAGGTGAGCAAGGTTGGATGGGGTTTGAAGTCGCAAGATTGTTGCCGTCTTTTTTCCACCGACTCAATTTAGCTGTACTTTTAACGTTATTAAAAGGGTTAGGGGGTTAGGGTTAGGGTTAGGATTACGGAAGAAAACCACGTGGTGTGATCCCTCAGCTAATATCTTTTGTTCTGAAGCCGCCAGAGACTTGAACGTCGCACTTGTCAATACTAACTAGTGGATTACCGATCGATTGGTAGGAACCTCGACATTGTGGGACCTCGGGAAGGCCCTTTTCTGACATGTGCGTCAAAAGCGTGATGATCCCTCGCAATGTGTTGGCCTTGGCGTCAGAGCTTGACCCTGCGTGTGCTTTGACATCACGGCTAGACTCTTTATGTGGTCTTTGACAGCACGGCTAGACTCTCTGCGTGTGCTTTGACATCAGGGCTATACTCTTTATGTGGTCTTTGACAGCACGGCTAGACTCTCTGCGTGTGCTTTGACATCACGGCTAGACTCTTTATGTGTGCTTTGACATCAGGGCTATACTCTTTATGTGGTCTTTGACAGCACGGCTAGACTCTCTGCGTGTGCTTTGACATCACGGCTAGACTCTTTATGTGTTCTATGACAGCACGGCTAGACTCCTTTGGCTGCCCCCGCTGGCCGCCGGCGTTACTGCACGCTCGAGCCAGCATAAACTGGTTAACTTGCATCCATAGTTTCCCAGGTTAGGCTATACCTGGTTAGGGGGTAGGATTACGGAAGAAAACCACGTGGTGTGATCCCTCAGCTAATATCTTTTGTTCTGAAGCCGCCAGAGACTTGAACGTCGCACTTGTCAATACTAACTAGTGGATTACCGATCGATTGGTAGGAACCTCGACATTGTGGGACCTCGGGAAGGCCCTTTTCTGACATGTGCGTCAAAAGCGTGATGATCCCTCGCAATGTGTTGGCCTTGGCGTCAGAGCTTGACCCTGCGTGTGCTTTGACATCAGGGCTATACTCTTTATGTGGTCTTTGACAGCACGGCTAGACTCTCTGCGTGTGCTTTGACATCAGGGCTATACTCTTTATGTGGTCTTTGACAGCACGGCTAGACTCTCTGCGTGTGCTTTGACATCACGGCTAGACTCTCTGCGTGTGCTTTGACATCACGGCTAGACTCTCTGCGTGTGCTTTGACATCACGGCTAGACTCTTTATGTGTGCTTTGACATCAGGGCTATACTCTTTATGTGGTCTTTGACAGCACGGCTAGACTCTCTGCATGTGCTTTGACATCACGGCTAGACTCTTTATGTGTTCTTTGACAGCACGGCTAGACTCTTTATGTGGTCTTTGACAGCACGGCTAGACTCTCTGCGTGTGCTTTGACATCACGGCTAGACTCTCTATGTGTGCTTTGACATCACGGCTAGACTCTTTATGTGTGCTTTGACATCACGGCTAGACTCTCTATGTGTGCTTTGACATCAGGGCTATACTCTGTATGTGGTCTTTGACAGCACGGCTAGACTCTCTGCGTGTGCTTTGACATCACGGCTAGACTCTCTATGTGTGCTTTGACATCACGGCTAGACTCTTTATGTGTGCTTTGACATCACGGCTAGACTCTCTATGTGTGCTTTGACATCACGGCTAGACTCTCTATGTGTGCTTTGACATCACGGCTAGACTCTTTATGTGTGCTTTGACATCACGGCTAGACTCTCTATGTGTGCTTTGACATCAGGGCTATACTCTGTATGTGGTCTTTGACAGCACGGCTAGACTCTCTGCGTGTGCTTTGACATCACGGCTAGACTCTCTATGTGTGCTTTGACATCACGGCTAGACTCTTTATGTGTGCTTTGACATCACGGCTAGACTCTCTATGTGTGCTTTGACATCAGGGCTATACTCTTTATGTGGTCCTTGACAGCACGGCTAGACTCTCTGCGTGTGCTTTGACATCACGGCTAGACTCTTTATGTGTGCTTTGACAGCACGGCTAGACTCTCTGCGTGTGCTTTGACATCAGGGCTATACTCTTTATGTGTGCTTTGACATCACGGCTAGACTCTCTATGTGTGCTTTGACATCACGGCTAGACTCTTTATGTGGTCTTTGACAGCACGGCTAGACTCTCTGCGTGTGCTTTGACATCACGGCTAGACTCTTTATGTGTGCTTTGACATCACGGCTAGACTCTTTATGTGGTCTTTGACAGCACGGCTAGACTCTTTATGTGGTCTTTGACATCACGGCTAGACTCTTTATGTGGTCTTTGACAGCACGGCTAGACTCTCTGCGTGTGCTTTGACAGCACGGCTAGACTCTCTGCGTGTGCTTTGACATCAGGGCTATACTCTTTATGTGGTCTTTGACAGCACGGCTAGACTCTCTGCGTGTGCTTTGACATCACGGCTAGACTCTTTATGTGTTCTATGACAGCACGGCTAGACTCCTTTGGCTGCCCCCGCTGGCCGCCGGCGTTACTGCACGCTCGAGCCAGCATAAACTGGTTAACTTGCATCCATAGTTTCCCAGGTTCGGCTATACTAGGGGGGTAGGATTACGGAAGAAAACCACGTGGTGTGATCCCAAAACTAGAGGATGGTGGACAACCGAGGATGCTCTACTAGGGCCACTTGGTTTTAACTAGCTAGCATGCTGCTACCGGAAGTTAGCTTTCTATAGGGTCTACAGACTTGTCCTTTTGGAATCCTCTTCAAGGCTTCCAGGACAATGATCCCATCAAGTTTCAAGCACTTAAAATCTTTCCCTGAGGAGATATGAGCCTTTGAAGGAGTGAAATTGGTGTTTTGGGGGGGTCTTCAAACCACTCCCACGCAGAGATGCTAAGGGCTACAGAGTCACAACCAACATGGTTGGATCCCATTTGGCAGTGGCTACAACGTCAAAAAGAAAGCTAAGCTCTGACATGTTCAGAGCAAAAAAAAGCTCTGATCAGCTCAGACTATTCAGGTGGTCTCAGGTTTGTTAGGCCTGACACCCTCTTTAAATCCTGGATTTCATACAGCCAATTAAGCCTTGTGGATGTTTTTAAGGGGATTTCACCCAATGACCTCATTGTAGGCCCTCTACTGAGTGTCTGTGAGAAAAATGGGAGAAAACAAATGAATATTTAGGAGTTTATTGCCATTTTTGCACTTGTCAAAAAAGATCAAAAGAAAACTACATTAGGGTCTGGTTAGGGCCCTTAACTTGCAGCTTTTGACCCCATATTTCAGGGTATGCATGTTGAGAAGCCCCTCTTGGTTTAGGAAAAGGATCCAGATCTCTAAGTGGTTTTAAAGTAATTAATTTGAATTAAAAGACTGCTTTGTGAGGAGAATGTGTTGGCCTTGGCGTCAGAGCTTGACCCCTGCGTGTGCTTGGACATCAGCGCTAGACTCTTTATCCCTTATGCTACTCCAACTGTTATAACAGTAACACATGTGGATATACTTGTATCTTTGTAATTATACATCATATGTGACCTTAGGTACAACAGTTTCAACGATTAGCTTCTGTACAACCTGTTTCCTCATAATAAGTGTACAAAATGACATGTTACGATACCAGGTAAGTATTACATCACACAGTGTCTATTAGAATAAAACTTATTAGTCAAAATTGAACATGTTTCTGTCCCTCTCTCAAAGAAAAGTGCACTCAATAATACATCACAACATAATAAACAGTGGATATTAATATTGGTATTCAAGCCTTCACATTTTCCATCCTTTTATTTCTTTAACCCTCTGGGAGGGGGACTTGAGGTGAGACGTGCATCCCCAGGTGGTTGGGTTTAGTAGAAACCCACTGGTAGTGGTATATTAATTGATTGTGAGTTCAAATCAAATACCTTGAGGTGAGACAGCTAAGTAGTCATCCTCAATACAGGTTTACAATAAAGGACTTGAGATGACGTCATAAATGGTATGTAAACTAAACAATAATATAAAGCTACAACAATGGGTTGTATCAGTTCATAACTCTATGTGTGTGTGTTACTTAAATAGAGTGGAAATCTCTAAACAAACGACAACAGCACACCTATGTTATAAATGTTTTCATAAAGAATTGTATTTTTGGTGACTTCCCATCAGGCCCCAGAGTAATACTGCACCTCTTTAGAAAGATTAAGACCTAAATCATCAGAATCTGCAATAATAATCACAATAAACACAAGCAATGACATTTTCACAAGCCTTTCCAGTCCAAAAATCATGTTTTTCGGTTCAGAAATAAAGAAATGAGCCATTTGTTTCATAAATCTTCGTTGCACCATAATGAAAGACCACTTGAAATGACCGTCTGCTTCCGCCTGTGTCATTTGACGAGCTTTCAGATGCGTTTGTGGAACGAGGAAACCGTAGGACCTCAAAACACGGAGAAAGAAATCTATGAGGTATAGCTGTTGCTTTCTCGCAGCTCGCGACGTCAATACTTTACACACAGTGATCCCACTACTACTGGAAGATGCGCACAGTCTCAATGGTTACATACGTGGTACTCTTTTCGAAATCCGTCGTTGTTAGACCCTCTGCGTGTGCTTTGACATCAGGGCTAGACTCTTTATATGTTCTTGGGAATGGCTGCGTAACCGCACGCGTGCGCCCCGTCACGACTTGTCCCTGCCGTCTTACTCTATAGGACCAGGGGTCCGGTTCCCTAAATCGAGCGAATAATGTGTTTTAACTCCGGGGGGTGGGCTTAAGTTTGGGGGCCGGGGTCGGGAGGTGAGCAAGGTTGGATGGGGTTTGAAGTCGCAAGATTGTTGCCGTCTTTTTTCCACCGACTCAATTTAGCTGTACTTTTAACGTTATTAAAAGGGTTAGGGGGTTAGGGTTAGGGTTAGGATTACGGAAGAAAACCACGTGGTGTGATCCCTCAGCTAATATCTTTTGTTCTGAAGCCGCCAGAGACGTTGAACGTCGCACTTGTCAATACTAACTAGTGGATTACCGATCGATTGGTAGGAACCTCGACATTGTGGGACCTCGGGAAGGCCCTTTTCTGACATGTGCGTCAAAAGCGTGATGATCCCTCGCAATGTGTTGGCCTTGGCGTCAGAGCTTGACCCTGCGTGTGCTTTGACATCACGGCTAGACTCTTTATGTGGTCTTTGACAGCACGGCTAGACTCTCTGCGTGTGCTTTGACATCAGGGCTATACTCTTTATGTGGTCTTTGACAGCACGGCTAGACTCTCTGCGTGTGCTTTGACATCACGGCTAGACTCTTTATGTGTGCTTTGACATCAGGGCTATACTCTTTATGTGGTCTTTGACAGCACGGCTAGACTCTCTGCGTGTGCTTTGACATCACGGCTAGACTCTTTATGTGTTCTATGACAGCACGGCTAGACTCCTTTGGCTGCCCCCGCTGGCCGCCGGCGTTACTGCACGCTCGAGCCAGCATAAACTGGTTAACTTGCATCCATAGTTTCCCAGGTTAGGCTATACCTGGTTAGGGGGTAGGATTACGGAAGAAAACCACGTGGTGTGATCCCTCAGCTAATATCTTTTGTTCTGAAGCCGCCAGAGACTTGAACGTCGCACTTGTCAATACTAACTAGTGGATTACCGATCGATTGGTAGGAACCTCGACATTGTGGGACCTCGGGAAGGCCCTTTTCTGACATGTGCGTCAAAAGCGTGATGATCCCTCGCAATGTGTTGGCCTTGGCGTCAGAGCTTGACCCTGCGTGTGCTTTGACATCAGGGCTATACTCTTTATGTGGTCTTTGACAGCACGGCTAGACTCTCTGCGTGTGCTTTGACATCAGGGCTATACTCTTTATGTGGTCTTTGACAGCACGGCTAGACTCTCTGCGTGTGCTTTGACATCACGGCTAGACTCTCTGCGTGTGCTTTGACATCACGGCTAGACTCTCTGCGTGTGCTTTGACATCACGGCTAGACTCTTTATGTTGCTTTGACATCAGGGCTATACTCTTTATGTGGTCTTTGACAGCACGGCTAGACTCTCTGCATGTGCTTTGACATCACGGCTAGACTCTTTATGTGTTCTTTGACAGCACGGCTAGACTCTTTATGTGGTCTTTGACAGCACGGCTAGACTCTCTGCGTGTGCTTTGACATCACGGCTAGACTCTCTATGTGTGCTTTGACATCACGGCTAGACTCTTTATGTGTGCTTTGACATCACGGCTAGACTCTCTATGTGTGCTTTGACATCAGGGCTATACTCTGTATGTGGTCTTTGACAGCACGGCTAGACTCTCTGCGTGTGCTTTGACATCACGGCTAGACTCTCTATGTGTGCTTTGACATCACGGCTAGACTCTTTATGTGTGCTTTGACATCACGGCTAGACTCTCTATGTGTGCTTTGACATCACGGCTAGACTCTCTATGTGTGCTTTGACATCACGGCTAGACTCTTTATGTGTGCTTTGACATCACGGCTAGACTCTCTATGTGTGCTTTGACATCAGGGCTATACTCTGTATGTGGTCTTTGACAGCACGGCTAGACTCTCTGCGTGTGCTTTGACATCACGGCTAGACTCTCTATGTGTGCTTTGACATCACGGCTAGACTCTTTATGTGTGCTTTGACATCACGGCTAGACTCTCTATGTGTGCTTTGACATCAGGGCTATACTCTTTATGTGGTCCTTGACAGCACGGCTAGACTCTCTGCGTGTGCTTTGACATCACGGCTAGACTCTTTATGTGTGCTTTGACAGCACGGCTAGACTCTCTGCGTGTGCTTTGACATCAGGGCTATACTCTTTATGTGTGCTTTGACATCACGGCTAGACTCTCTATGTGTGCTTTGACATCACGGCTAGACTCTTTATGTGGTCTTTGACAGCACGGCTAGACTCTCTGCGTGTGCTTTGACATCACGGCTAGACTCTTTATGTGTGCTTTGACATCACGGCTAGACTCTTTATGTGGTCTTTGACAGCACGGCTAGACTCTTTATGTGGTCTTTGACATCACGGCTAGACTCTTTATGTGGTCTTTGACAGCACGGCTAGACTCTCTGCGTGTGCTTTGACAGCACGGCTAGACTCTCTGCGTGTGCTTTGACATCAGGGCTATACTCTTTATGTGGTCTTTGACAGCACGGCTAGACTCTCTGCGTGTGCTTTGACATCACGGCTAGACTCTTTATGTGTTCTATGACAGCACGGCTAGACTCCTTTGGCTGCCCCCGCTGGCCGCCGGCGTTACTGCACGCTCGAGCCAGCATAAACTGGTTAACTTGCATCCATAGTTTCCCAGGTTCGGCTATACTAGGGGGTAGGATTACGGAAGAAAACCACGTGGTGTGATCCCAAAACTAGAGGATGGTGGACAACCGAGGATGCTCTACTAGGGCCACTTGGTTTTAACTAGCTAGCATGCTGCTACCGGAAGTTAGCTTTCTATAGGGTCTACAGACTTGTCCTTTTGGAATCCTCTTCAAGGCTTCCAGGACAATGATCCCATCAAGTTTCAAGCACTTAAAATCTTTCCCTGAGGAGATATGAGCCTTTGAAGGAGTGAAATTGGTGTTTTGGGGGGGTCTTCAAACCACTCCCACGCAGAGATGCTAAGGGCTACAGAGTCACAACCAACATGGTTGGATCCCATTTGGCAGTGGCTACAACGTCAAAAAGAAAGCTAAGCTCTGACATGTTCAGAGCAAAAAAAGCTCTGATCAGCTCAGACTATTCAGGTGGTCTCAGGTTTGTTAGGCCTGACACCCTCTTTAAATCCTGGATTTCATACAGCCAATTAAGCCTTGTGGATGTTTTTAAGGGGATTTCACCCAATGACCTCATTGTAGGCCCTCTACTGAGTGTCTGTGAGAAAAATGGGAGAAAACAAATGAATATTTAGGAGTTTATTGCCATTTTTGCACTTGTCAAAAAAGATCAAAAGAAAACTACATTAGGGTCTGGTTAGGGCCCTTAACTTGCAGCTTTTGACCCCATATTTCAGGGTATGCATGTTGAGAAGCCCCTCTTGGTTTAGGAAAAGGATCCAGATCTCTAAGTGGTTTTAAAGTAATTAATTTGAATTAAAAGACTGCTTTGTGAGGAGAATGTGTTGGCCTTGGCGTCAGAGCTTGACCCTGCGTGTGCTTGGACATCAGCGCTAGACTCTTTATCCCTTATGCTACTCCAACTGTTATAACAGTAACACATGTGGATATACTTGTATCTTTGTAATTATACATCATATGTGACCTTAGGTACAACAGTTTCAACGATTAGCTTCTGTACAACCTGTTTCCTCATAATAAGTGTACAAAATGACATGTTACGATACCAGGTAAGTATTACATCACACAGTGTCTATTAGAATAAAACTTATTAGTCAAAATTGAACATGTTTCTGTCCCTCTCTCAAAGAAAAGTGCACTCAATAATACATCACAACATAATAAACAGTGGATATTAATATTGGTATTCAAGCCTTCACATTTTCCATCCTTTTATTTCTTTAACCCTCTGGGAGGGGGACTTGAGGTGAGACGTGCATCCCCAGGTGGTTGGGTTTAGTAGAAACCCACTGGTAGTGGTATATTAATTGATTGTGAGTTCAAATCAAATACCTTGAGGTGAGACAGCTAAGTAGTCATCCTCAATACAGGTTTACAATAAAGGACTTGAGATGACGTCATAAATGGTATGTAAACTAAACAATAATATAAAGCTACAACAATGGGTTGTATCAGTTCATAACTCTATGTGTGTGTGTTACTTAAATAGAGTGGAAATCTCTAAACAAACACAACAGCACACCTATGTTATAAATGTTTTCATAAAGAATTGTATTTTTGGTGACTTCCCATCAGGCCCCAGAGTAATACTGCACCTCTTTAGAAAGATTAAGACCTAAATCATCAGAATCTGCAATAATAATCACAATAAACACAAGCAATGACATTTTCACAAGCCTTTCCAGTCCAAAAATCATGTTTTTCGGTTCAGAAATAAAGAAATGAGCCATTTGTTTCATAAATCTTCGTTGCACCATAATGAAAGACCACTTGAAATGACCGTCTGCTTCCGCCTGTGTCATTTGACGAGCTTTCAGATGCGTTTGTGGAACGAGGAAACCGTAGGACCTCAAAAACGGAGAAAGAAATCTATGAGGTATAGCTGTTGCTTTCTCGCAGCTCGCGACGTCAATACTTTACACACAGTGATCCCACTACTACTGGAAGATGCGCACAGTCTCAATGGTTACATACGTGGTACTCTTTTCGAAATCCGTCGTTGTTAGACCCTCTGCGTGTGCTTTGACATCAGGGCTAGACTCTTTATATGTTCTTGGGAATGGCTGCGTAACCGCACGCGTGCGCCCCGTCACGACTTGTCCCTGCCGTCTTACTCTATAGGACCAGGGGTCCGGTTCCCTAAATCGAGCGAATAATGTGTTTTAACTCCGGGGGTGGGCTTAAGTTTGGGGGCCCGGGGTCGGGAGGTGAGCAAGGTTGGATGGGGTTTGAAGTCGCAAGATTGTTGCCGTCTTTTTTCCACCGACTCAATTTAGCTGTACTTTTAACGTTATTAAAAGGGTTAGGGGGTTAGGGTTAGGGTTAGGATTACGGAAGAAAACCACGTGGTGTGATCCCTCAGCTAATATCTTTTGTTCTGAAGCCGCCAGAGACTTGAACGTCGCACTTGTCAATACTAACTAGTGGATTACCGATCGATTGGTAGGAACCTCGACATTGTGGGACCTCGGGAAGGCCCTTTTCTGACATGTGCGTCAAAAGCGTGATGATCCCTCGCAATGTGTTGGCCTTGGCGTCAGAGCTTGACCCTGCGTGTGCTTTGACATCACGGCTAGACTCTTTATGTGGTCTTTGACAGCACGGCTAGACTCTCTGCGTGTGCTTTGACATCAGGGCTATACTCTTTATGTGGTCTTTGACAGCACGGCTAGACTCTCTGCGTGTGCTTTGACATCACGGCTAGACTCTTTATGTGTGTGCTTTGACATCAGGGCTATACTCTTTATGTGGTCTTTGACAGCACGGCTAGACTCTCTGCGTGTGCTTTGACATCACGGCTAGACTCTTTATGTGTTCTATGACAGCACGGCTAGACTCCTTTGGCTGCCCCCGCTGGCCGCCGGCGTTACTGCACGCTCGAGCCAGCATAAA